>KZ678522.1:0-73931 GCA_003019895.1 Coniella lustricola | reverse complement strand
TTTTTGGCCGCATTGAAACTCAAAATATAATATTTACTGCCATTATAACAATCGTGCCTGTATTTCTGTTGCAATGTGCCAAGGTCTGATGATGATATGATGCTTTGATTACGACTTTACTCTTGGTTTCAAACAGGGATGTAATTGAACACGATCATCTCGAGACGCCCTCTGAGGTGAACATGACTTGAGTGCTGGTAATTTACCTGAAAATAATTTGATTTACAAGGTTGAAATTTGGAAAGCGTGTTCATACCGCACAATGTTTGTGAGCATGAGCGGGAAGCCTTCGCATTGTCAGCATCATGCTGGTATCGTACTATATGTTGGTGGAGAGCAACTTGACGTGGAGGCTGAGACTGTAACAAACAAAATTGAAGACCGTCGCATGTGCAACAGTCTCGAGCCATCTTGATAATTTCATGCAGGTTTGGGTCAGAGTAAATATACGATGACTTCAAAACATGTATATTACTTAACTTACCTGAGTCTCTAGCCATTGCTTCGCCAACCTACAACGCCTTGCTCTTTTTCAGGCTTTCCCAGGATCTGTAATGGTCATTTAGGGTCTGCTCAGGCGAGTAGTATGTGATGCCCAGTTCCTTGATACTTCTAGAGTTGTCGGCCTTGAACTGGACGCCAAGGTTGCGGGACATCCACAGCTGGGTCAGACCAAAGAGCGGACCCAAGACCCTGGTGACAAAGTTGGGAATGCGGTGAGCAGGCAGCCAGAAGGAACCGTTGCGCAGCCTCTTGAAATGTTTGGAAATGTGCAAGAAAGATGTTGTCTCAGACTGGCAGATCAGATAGCGACCCGAGGCCGTCTCCGACTCGGCAGCCTTGATGTGGGCAGTGGCAACGTCGCGCACGTCAACGATCAGGAACGAGAGGTCAGGTACACCATAAAACATCCAACCAGCCAGTAGTTCGTCCATGAGAAAGAGACTGCCGGATTCCGAGGCGGCAGCCGGTGTGGGACCAAGCACCAGGCCGGGACAGAGGACGACGAGATGCCAGCGACGGGACGATTGGGCTTCGTATAGCTTCCAAGCCTCCTTCTCGGCCAGGACCTTGGACTGGTGGTATGGATTGTGCGTGACAGAACTGGTCTCATTGAAATACCGTTCGCTCAGCACGCAGCCATCCATCTTGTCGAGAACATCGCGGTAATCTCCAGCAACGGCGCCAATAGACGAGGTTAGGACGACCTTGGTGACGGAAGGGGTGTCTTGGACGGACTGAAGGACGTTGACTGTGCCCTTGAGGGCCGGCTCAATCATCTCCCGCTGGCCATCTTTGATCTGCTCCTCGACCTTGAAAGGCGAGGCTACGTGGTAGACTGCATGGCAGCCTTGCATGGCTGAATCGAACGAGGCGGGCTGGAGCAGGTCAGCTTCGAAGAGGATCAGGCGATCAGGACCATGGCTATCACGCAGGGTGCGGAGTGGTTGTGTCTTTGCGTGGTTCTGCAGGCTCCTGACAGTGGTGTGGACTGTGTAGCCGGCTTCAAGGAGCTGCGAGACGAGCTCAATGGCGATGAAGCCAGAGCCGCCAGTAACCAGAACGGGACCGTGGTGCGGCGGACTGGCTACGGCCATGACTGCGAGAAGAGGCGGCTCCGCGGGTGGTAGTGGAGGTTCCGGCGTGGAAAGGAGGAAAGAGCAGGACGAAGAAGGAGATGATACGTAGCAACCATGGCGATTGGGCAGCTTGCAGCTTCGGCCGGTATCGTATCGCGATACGATCGGCGGGCTGGGAAACGGGTTAGGGCCAGCGATGCACAAAGTACTCGTGTGAACCCACGGACCCACCGTTCCAGCCAAACCCACCCACGAAGGGATCCGGCCACCGAGCCACCCAGCCAGTGAGTCAGCATTAAGCCAGGCAATGGTCATTCAATCGTTCTTGCACCCAATGAAATTGCCAGCAAGGAAAGCACAGTCAGTAGGCTACTGTTTCTCCTGGCTGACCGAGCTGAACTGGCCCAATTCAGCGGTCTGGCTTACCTAATACCTCGGCTGATAAACGTGGTCGCGATGTGCCAATTGACTGGGGGCACCCCGTCTCCTTCCTTTTGGTGGGTTTCACCCTTGTTACAGACTTCTGGCACACTGAAAGCCCCCACCCTCTCATCGCTGCCGCCCAAGGTTCTTCTTGTGTTGCGTTTCTTTTTTCCCAACCGTCACGGAAACATCTTTTTTTTACTCTGTTTTTGTCTGTCAACTTCGAATCCTGACCGCGCCGCAAGGCCACGGCAGCTTTTGTAGTGAGGCTGGCTGCATTGTGCCTGGATAGCCTCGATTCGATGCTTGACGTGCAGGCTGAACTATTCCCTTGTTCATCGTCCATCAGTCAGCAACCGTTGCATTCAAGTTCAAGCGAGCCAAGCATTCGCGTAGCACTCGGCGTCACGCTCGACTAAGCCTAATGCTGCCGGAACAAGGCTGCTAGGCTGCGTGCTGATTTGACGGGCGTGGCCGAGTGTTGTTGACTGGCTAGCCTGATGTGACACCGAGTGGCTGGCCAGGCTTAACGCCCCTTGCAGCACTCTGGCAGACCCTTTCAGACGCCCCGTCATGGCCCGTCAGAAGCTTACAGGGGTTCCGCAGCGGCTGTGGTCAAAGTTGGTCTCAACTCTGCGACCTGTTCGACGCTGGCCACGTTCCAGTTCCCGGCCTAACCGGTAGCCAAGTAACTCTATCTTGCTCTCCTGGCCCGTGTCTGGGGCGCCCATGGCGTCTCACGGCCGCTCCAGCCAGTGACGACGCTGCTGTCCTGACGAGTTTCCTTCCTCCTGCTCCTGTTTCCCGCCTCCTGTGTGCTCGCGCCCGCGAAACAGTCGCCAAATAAGTCGAGCGTATGCCAGCCTTGCGCCGCCTCGAGCTGCCGAGCGCGGTCTTATTTGCGCGTGCGCCACCTTAGTCTTGCGTCTCGCCAGTATCGCAGCATCGCATCGTCGCAGTCTGGCGCAACCGCCGCGTCTTGGTCCAGCCCCTGTGCTTGCTTCGTCTCGGCAAGCTGTCCGTCGGACGATCCACTCCATCTTGATCACGTCGCCAACGTCGCTTGGTTCACAGACGACGGCAACTTGTCTCGAAGATGCGTGGTGCATAGTCGTGGTGGGGCTCCGCATCCTGGCTCGTCGTCCCATTGACGAGTGTTTTGTGCGTCGAGGCTCTCACGACATTTCCTCTCCTCGTTGCTCCTCTCGCCACGAATCTCTTGTCTCCTCTTTCCCTTTTCTCTCCTTTCTGGCCCGCTGCCTTCCTCACTGTTCCCCAGCGACAGTTTGCCGCCCTCATTTAGCGTTTCATTACATGTGCTCCTAATCTGTCCCGTTGGCCTAGTTGGAGTCTTGGCACCCTAAAGGAGATCTACTCCCCATCCCTGGGTTTTCCTCCTTTGCTACGACCGTTTCTTCTTGGTCTTCCACTTGTCGTTCTGGACTTTTTTCTTCACGTTCTTTGTTCTTTTCTCCGTGCTTGCACAGACACTGTACCCGGGAACCACCGGCACGGCGAGACCTAGGCAGGATCCTATCGCCATCTTCTAGCGCTCCACCACGACCATTCCGTCTCCTTCAGAGCTGCGCACCCGCCGGCCGGATCTAATCTATCGAATCGAATCAAATCGACTCGACAGCACCGTCTTACAAACAGTAGCTGCTAAAGCTTAATGCAAACACACACATACGAAAGCCGGACTTCTCGAATCAACTGTGTGACCAGATAAATCCCAACAGTCAACATGGTTCATCTTTCTGGCATCGGGCTCTTGGCCATGCTCGCCCTCGGAGCGCGGGCTGGAGGAATTGGTGACTTGGTAGCAGAAGGCGCCTTGACTGGCAGATCTACACGCCTGCTCGAATCCAGAATGGCGCATGCCGTCAACGAGCGCGTTGTTCTCCGCAGGCAGGCTGCTGATGCCACGGTCGCCACGCCGAGCAGCACCTCCAACATGACACAATGGGACGCCGACGTCAACACCGCCTGCCAAGCCGCTCTGGCCAAGCTCACCACAGCCACCAACCCCTCGGGCACCTGCACTTGCTACAATCTGCCCGTCCTCAACACGGAGACAGGCGCCTTCATGGCCGACCTTCGCCTGTATCAGATCAGCACTGCCAACCAGGACTTTGTGGGCATTCCTCCGGACCAAGTCATGGTTGCTCTGAGCTACAATGGTGCAAGCGTCAGCCCTGTCAACATGACCACGGCGCAGAGTGTGGTCACTGCAAAGCGGGCGACCACTCCCCAGCTCTTGCAGACCTACATGTTTGTTGGTCAGATTGATCAGGCCAAGGTAGCTGCTGGCATGAATTTGTGAGTATACGCCTCTTGCTCATTCATTATGATGACTCGCGTACTGATCAATGATCCACCACAATACAGGTCCGTAATCGAGGAATATGTCACGCCCATTGTGACGTTGTCCGCTAAGAACACGTCCGGACAGATCGTCTCCACAAACGTGTCTTCCAACGAAGCCTCTTTCCTGACGGGTGCTCTGTCGACCGACGTCGTGCTCTCGTCGACGACATTGGCTCAGATTGCTGTCGACCAGGTTGTTGCGGGGCTTGCCAACGGTACTGTTGCCTTTGTCCTGCCGGGTGTCAACCTCCTCATTTTCCCTATTGGTCTGGTCATCACTGGCACCTGGTTCGTCATTGGCTTGGCCGTTATTGGATTTGGCTTCTTTGAGCGTGTCCAATACCGCGAGGCGTACCGACAGAGCTCAGCTTTGGCCACCAAGGGCAGGGCTTCCAACAGAATCTGATTTCAATACTGTCATGGGTAATTCGCTGAGGGTGTCTACCGTAATGTTTACTTGGTAGTGCCACTCTGAACATACAGGGAAACAACGAGGCAGCCCTTGTCTTTGGTCGTTTATTTTCTCCTTTCCTTCTCTTTGTTTGGTCTTGTTATTAAAGATTTCAGCGGCCTCCGTGAGGCTGCTTCTGCATTTGGGCAGTCCGGTCAGGATGTCCAGCAACCCGCGGAGCGGATTCAAAAGACGCAAAATCATGGTACCTGGTGGAAGCGTATCAGCTGATTTTGACTGCATTGTAATTAAGGTAGACGCATATTCCCCAATCAGGATACGATTTGACGACACTACTATAATTATACAGTGTTTGCATACTAAAACCTTCAACAAAAAAATAAAATGAAAAGAGAGTGCTGTCTTACTACTGCTGCTGTTTCTGTCATGAGCACTAGAGTGAACTGAGGACCTGGCTTCGGAAAGTTTGCCTGCACCCTTTAGCTTTGGGTCGAAGCACATGGTCTTCAACTCACTAAAACCTAGTCAAATTGATTCGTGGGTACCGGACAGTTTGGTGACAAGCTTTGTATCTAGTCTTGGATTTAGATGAAACACGTAGTATTTCTTGCAACATGCCACGGCAGCAGCGGCTCGTTGCTCATCCAGCAGTACGGAGCCACGACCTGAAACCTAGCATGACTTTGTATCCCAGCTTTTCAGACAAGTTGAATCGTCCAGAGTCTGAACTTTGGAATTTGTTTGCTCCAGGTAAGTCCAGCCACATGAGAAAATATTCCAACAAGTTTCTGGCCCAAGCGACTGTTCTGCTCCAACATGCTCGAAGCCCAAACTTGAAGTGCCAAGTGCCATATGGCAGATTCGGAACTCGCGGCCAGTGTCGATGCTGCCCAAGTGGACTCACAGTTGACTGGCATGGGTGCTGGGCATAACGCACTTGACCAGACACTATGATGGTGTCATTGTCAGCTTCCAACAGACAATATAGATCGAGTTATGCGACTCAAGGGCGCAGCCGAGACATCACTGGACAGCCAATGGACTAGGCATGACTGTGCTGGTGTTTGGATCCAGGGTATTTCAGACCAGAACGGCACAAGGGGACTCAGGCATGACTTTAGAGTAGTGATCAGGGCGTTGAGGCCTGATGTCCATACCAGCGTCCACTGGACCAATTGGCCCGCCTCAGTGTCGGATTCTTGGGATCAATATGGTGTATTGAACTTATGCTGTTGCTGATTGGAGCCGTGATTTGCAGATTTATGCCGCCTTTTGCTTTCACTCTGTCGGCACTTGTGCTGGATACTTCGGTCCGGAGCGTCTCCCCGGGCTATTTTAGCAGCCCACGCATGAGATCAGCTCCCCACCATGCTTGACAAGTATCGTGGACCCTGGGTTCTTGGCTGGTGATCATGATGGTAGCAGATGGCCTATATAGAGATGTGCGATATAGTTTATTATTATTGATCGGAAATGCGCTCTGGTTATTGACGGGGTACCTGTGTGGAATTCAGAATGTACTGTTGAAGTATCTCCAGACTATTGAAAGTAACTCGTAGAGACTGTGTGCTCTAACTGCAATGCATTAGGCTCAGTGAGGTATATAGGCAAGCTAACTGTACTTTGCTGTACCTCAGCACCAACAATGTAAAGGGTCCATCCCTGTTCTCATCTAGGTACCCGGCCGTGCTATGGTAATGCTACATCGCCTTGCTCAAGTCTCTTTATCTCCTCTCTGTGTGCTGCAATCGCTTACAGCCAGTCTCCCAAGCTCCGCACCAACACATGGACGGTTTTCTTGTTTCGCCTCAATATGGAATCGCATTCAGATGAACCCTTCTCCTTTGGGTAGGGCAGCGCGCTTTGTGGCCCAAAGTCCCTCTTACCCAACGCGATCCACCAAGGCTGCGTTTGAGGGCTCTGAGGCCACAACTAGAAAAGGCACAGCATCGCCCGAATTTGTTTCAAATTGGGCTCTCTTGGTTGAAGACTCGCCGTATTGCAATCAAATAACAGTATTTCTTTGACGCTGCTAGGGTTGTGGGTTGACGACTCTGAAAACAGGAAGACTCCAAACAAACCCATATCTCAAACGGACTTGTTTCCTTGCTCTGGCTGTTCGCCTCTTTGAGGACGACGACAGCATAAACTCCCACACACACTACACCTCTCATTCTCTCCTTTCACTTTGCCCTGACCTTCAGAAATACCCGTTCCTGCCTTCGCGCAAGATCCAACCGCGACACGTCCTCGAGATGCACGACGTCTCGGCTCTGGTTCAACAGATGAGCCAGATTCTCCAAGATATCCATCACACCTTTTCCACGCTGGATAAAACGGCGCACAACGACAAGCTGGACGCACTCGAGGCACAGCGCGACGACGCCATCGCTGCGCTTCACGAGGCTTTCCAACAGGCAACCGACGAGCTCCAGCGGAAGCGCACCTCGGACCAAGACGAGCGTGCCGCGGCCCGGCGGAAAGAGGATGACGAGATTGCCGCCCGGCGAAAGGCTGAGGACGATGAGTGGGTGACGCGCTTGCAGCAGGAGGATGTGGAGCGGCTGTCAAAATTCGAAGATGACAAGAAGAGTGCCGAGGACGAGGCAGACGCCAAGATCGAGCAGGTGGAACAGGCTGCCGAACGCATGGCTGCAGAGGGCCAGACGAAGCTCAACGACCTAGAAGGCAAGAGACAGGTGAGTTTTGCTTCCGGGTCGGTGCCTAGCACATCCAAGCGTGCCATTCCAAGATGTTGGAGTAAGACAAGAACCTGGTTTCTGACAATTAAGATGTACAGCACATCAACCGCATGCTCGACGAGCACTTGAAAGCGCCGCTTCCTTCACCGCCCACAAGACGGCGACGCAAAGCCGGTGCAGTGCTCACTGAGGATGCTACTTCTTCCGAACTGGTAGAAGCACAGCAACAGCCAGATGAAGTGCTTCAGAAGGATATCACCGCCTCGGAACCTGGTACCACACCGAAAGACGCTCCAGCAACGGACGATGCTCCAGCAACGGAAGCCGCTTCAACGACGGAGGAAGTCCCAGCGATGGAGGAGGTTTCAGCGACAGACACACAATATTCAACTCCACCAGTAGCCGATGGTGCAGACGTTGCACCTCAGACTGAGATCATGGCCGGAGACGTCGAGCAAGCCACGGTACCCAAGGATACATCAGAGCTGCAGGAGCCTGGCGACACGACGTCTTCAGCGGAGCCTGTTGAAGAAGGCAATGACGCCAGCGAGGAGATTGCAGCACCTTTCAAAGCCGAGCCTAATGAAACCGAACTTGTTGAATCTGGACCTGTTGAAGCCGAACCTGTTGAAACCCAGGGAGTCGAAGCTAGCAAAGAGGAGCCCACTGAGCTACTATCATCAGAGAATGCACCAGCACCAGCATTTCAGGAGCCAGCACTTGCATCGATGGAGGTCGAGACAGCCCCCGATCTGACGCCCGAGGAGGTCCGCGCTGAGGCCGCTTTGACAGAAGCCCAGGAGCCAGCTCCTGAATCAGTGGAGAGCGAAGACGTGCTGGCTTCGGCACCGGAGGATATTCCTGCAAAGGTTGACCCCTCAGAAACCAAAGAAGCCACATTTGCACCACCAGTCGAAGCGGAACTCATCGGCCCAGTTCATGAACCAAGTGCTGACACCGCCGCCGCAGCACTCGATTCCACAGGATCCCAGGCTGAAACGCCTGAATCAGAGGACATCGAGACCTCGCAATCCCAAGAGGTTGCTGCTGCTCCGGAGGCGACGGTCACAGCCAATGCTGAACCCTCCGGAGAAATTGAAATCATGCCTGATGAGCAACGCGTTGAAATAGTCCCAGATATCGCCAGCGCTTCGGAGCCAGTAGAAGATGTGCCTGCACTGACAACTGAAGGCCAATCCGAGGGCAAAGCTGAGGCTGAATCTGCGCCAAATCAAGAGTCTGCATCCGAGTCCTCGTTTGTACCTGATCAAGAGGCAGACGTAACCGAAGTACAAGCAGATGCTTCCCCAGCACTTGAAAACACTCAGGTCGATTCTAAGGAAGGCGCAGAAAACGTGCAAGAGGCAGGACCCACACCAAAAGAACTCTTTGACACATCAGAGATTGTGCAAGCCAGTCCAGAAGATGTCTTGAATACTGTTGCAGCGTCAAGTCCTGATCTACAAGAAGCATCATCCGTGACCAAGGAGGTCGAGTCCATCCCAGAAGAAGCGCAACCTGTTCACGAGGCAGCCATCGCTCCATTGCAAGATGAACCTCCCCCAGCTGAATCCGAGCCGACAGAGTCAGCAGAGCCGCCAAGCGTTGCGCCAGCTCCTGAGGAACAAGCACCAGCGGCCCAAGACAGTCAACCTTGCTTATCTGATCCCGAAGATCCAGTCGAGGCTCGCTCCTCCGAGGTAGAACCAACAGCGCCACAGCAGGACTTGAGCGTGCCAGCGGAGACCAAAGTAGAGCAGGTTTGTGAGGCCAGCTCCGCAGAACTACAGGCACATCAAGCCCCCATCGAGAGTGTGGAAGAAGTCGGTCAGGATGTCGAGCCGAATTTCGAAGGCACTGAGGGCAGACCTCAGGAGACAGAATCGTTGGCCGAACAACAGGACAACGAGGTGACCGAATTGACTCCGGTTCAAGACCATGCCAACATGAGCAATGCGCGCATAGCGTCAGAAGAAACCGTTCCTGGAATCACTGTTGAAGCAGAGCCTGCCGTGGTAGGAGAAATTGAGCCAAATATGGAAAATGTAACGGCGGAAGCAGTTGAGGTTGTGCACAATGATGATGTTGAGTTTACACCAGCTCAAGTCTCGCAACTCACTGAGGTTGAGTTTGGGACGCCTCTCAAGACTGCTGCGTCTGGACCGGAAATGGATGAAGCCATTTCGGAGCAAGTCACGATGCCTGAAATTGAGCCATCTCCACAAACGACTGTATCTACCCCGGAGAAGCCGAGCTCAACGGAGGTCGCCGACGAAGTCAATGAAGAAAACGACAACCAAGCATCAAGCCCGAACGCCTTGACTGATTCTTCGGAAGTCGCTGTCCTAGTCGAGCCTCTCTCATTCATAGAGTCCAAGGAGATTCCTGCCACAGCAAACGAAGAGGTTCAGTCTCAGATAGGCCCTGACCAATCTCACGACTTGACCGATTCTGTGTCACAAAATGTAGGAGTGACGGACTCTACTTCCCAGCTCGCTCCGAGTGGTATCCCCGTGGATCTTTACAAGGGAAGGACAGACGTCTTTGCAAAAGAAAATTTGCCGGTCTCAGAGGAATTGCATGCTGAGTCAGCCGATCAATCCCAAGACGCCCTCGAAGAGGAGTCTACCACTGAAGCTCAGGCAGAGTCTCATGATATTGGTCTTGCTCAAGCTCTGCCCGAGGAATTGCACGACCAAGCTGAATTCCGTGCACTTGCTGAGGATCAAGCACCTGCTCCTGTGGCTGCTGCAAGCATAGAGCATACCATTGAATCAAAGGCTGGCAACGATGCGCCATACATCGATGGAGACCGAGATGCGATCACTGCAGGCCTGGAGACTGAGCCAGAAACTGAGTCATCTGTCCACACGCATGTGGCATTCTCGGCGGATGTACCGCAAGCCGAGGCTGACGTTACTTCAGTTGGTAGTGACACACATTATCGTGAAGCTGTTTCGCCTCTCATTACGAGGACTGGATATGACGGTACGCTTGGTGCGGACAGGCGCAACTATGCAGGCAGGACGGACGAGGATACAGATGAGATGACTCCTCGAGCAGCCACCTTTGACAGCGGCCACATCGCGATTGCACAACCTGATATCGGGCGAGCGGAGCCAGCTCTGCCTTCTGAGGAAGACGTGCCGACAGAATATAGACAAGAAAATATGCAGACTCCGGCTACGATTCCGTCTATTGAGCTTGGACAGGGCCGGAAACTCAGTCTCGCCGACACACCTCGACGCTTTCAGAAGGCCTTAAGCCACTTGCCGGACGATAGTGCTCATACCGTCCAAGGAACAGAAGATCTTTTTGATGACGACAGCCAGCAAGATGACAAAGATGCCATTTATGGCGAAGCCAAAATCAGCCCCACAGAAAGGATTGTATACCAGGCAAACAATGACGAGACAGCTGGAGGCGCCGGAGACGCTATGTCGACTCTGAGTGCAAGCGCTGATTCACTCCATTCTCGCAACAGCTGGGGTCATATGTCCACAGGATCTCATGCAAGCATGCGTAGTATCCGCGACACAGCTTCCGTCCGACACTCGGATGGATCTTATCTCGGAGGTCACAGCATTGTCAGAGCAGACTGGGCGGCAGACCTTGATGAAGAGTTGCGATCACCAGGCCTACTCGCGTCGAATGCGCAGTACAATCAAAGTCCTTCGGAAACAGGCCGCTTCTCGCTACGAGATTCAACTCATGATGGCGTCAGATTGACGGATCGACCACAGACACCCCTCACTCCGGTCGGATACGGAACAGCACGCCTCGATGATGAGGAGACGGATACAGATATGTTTGTCCCACGTGATGTGACAAACATGTCGTGGCACAACCGTGAAGATTCAGTGCCTGTGTCGCTTCACAGCCAGACGACGTTATCTTCCCTGCAGTCTTCGCCCGTGTCTCAGGGAGGAGAAAGACGCGATCCCACGATTCGAGATAGCTGGAACAGTGTCAACCCGGAATTTCAACAACAGTTTATAACCACTGAGGGCCGCCCACGAGGTGACAGTACACTCAACGGCAAGACTAGCTACGAGAATTCCAATTTCGAAGCAGATGGGAATGGCTTTGCCAACAACAACACCAGAGGGTCCGCCTACGGCCCGTCCCAGCAGCGAGCAAGAGCTGAATCCTCCGTCAGCGCAACTCCAAGCCAAGTTAGCATCAGTAACAGCCCCAGTCGAGGCAGCAGCCTTTTCCAGCGAATGCGCAATGTGTTTGAGGCAACCAACGGCACAGATGCCGATGATAACGTGCCCGCACGAGGACGCTCGATTTCAAGATTGTCCAACCCTCTGACGCAGCATTCTGACGTCAAGCTGAGCTCACAGACGTATGCCAATGCTGACCAGGGTCTTCCAAAGACTTCATATGAGTCTAGTAATGCATACGGGCTGAAGAGTCCTACGGCATACAGCAGCCAGTTACCTCCTTCCAGCGACGAGCGCATCAATTGAATACACTCGGGCCCAGATGAAGGAGCAATTCCGGAAACAGTTACAGGAACAAGCCCAGAAACAGGCTGGGGAGGGATAACATCGTGGCTGAGGCAGGCACTGCAGCGCCAAGCTGGCTTGCGAGCAGGTTAGAAATTCAGGCATGATTAAGGATGGATTGAGAAAATTGAAAATTGTTAGACACAGTAAGAAATAATCTAGTCATATATGTCAGTAGAGTCAGGAGCAGCAATTATACCATCCTGCTTATCATTTTATACCCCACCCATCTTCACATAAGGACATGTGCTGGCATGTGCTGGCATGTGCAGCACATGTCGACCATGCATGCACCAATTTTCGAGATGCACCTAACTTTGTGTCACGCTCCTCTTGCGAGTTGCAAGATAACAGACGTCTAGAGAGAATGGGTAAGGCATAAAAGTGGTTCCTCTATGCCTGGGCATTCATTTTGTCAATTGCAAAGTACAGCATCGCGCAATGTTTCTAGAAATGTGAGATGTGGCAGAAATATTGGTATATAGTATGACTACTAATTGCATTTCCAACACAGTAGTACAACCACACTACCTCAACATCATGTTGAGCAAGAACATCTTTCGTAGTATAGTGGTCAGTATATGAGCTTGTCACTGCTTACTCAGCAGCTAACATCGCTCGAGACCCGGGTTCAATTCCCGGCGAAAGAGTACTTTTTGGTTCCTTTTCGTCAACGAAAGCATTATTGCTTCACCCGATTTCTGTTCGACCAAATATTTGTTGTATGCTGAATGGGTCCTTACTTTTGTGCGCCTTTCTTCATGTTCTGGGCAAGATACACGGTCTCGTATATTCCGATTGGTCAGGTCAAGCTTATATAGTTAGTCAAGAACACTTGAAACCCCCCGACATAAGACGCGTGTATGCTGTAACACGTATCGGGCTGGAACTTTGGGTCAAATATTTTGATCAGAATGGATGTTAGTATAATCACCGTGAATGCTTTGAGACGGTCGCCATTCCATTGAGAACTGAGGTACATTCGCGTATTCAATTTCGACGCCCTCAGCACTCCAGTTGCTAAAATAAGGAGAAAAGGAGAATGAACCCACCGTCCTTGGGACGTGCTTTACAGTTATCGATGAAGGCGACAGACTGCACTAGCAGAGTCATCCTAATCAATAATACAGACGACCTTTCCTTTCGTTTGATTTGCCTCCAGAAGCTCATGCGCCTCCTGAACCTTTTCCCATGGCACAACGCGCTCAACAACATGCTCAAACTGCCCATTCACCAACCGGGGCAAGACGTTTCTCACAAAAAAGTCTCTTAGCTTCACTTGATACTCCAGAGACCTTGATCGCAGCTGGCTTCCCTGGATACATGCACGCTTGGCCAACACAGCAGCGATACTGACGGGCGCAGGCGCTACAGGACCATCCAGCCAGCCCAACTGCACAATGCGCCCGTCAATGGCGAGCACGTCTAGGTTTGCTTCAAGATAGGGTCCACCGAGGAAGTCCACCACGAGGTCGACGCCCTGTCCGCCGTTGAGCTCGTTGCGTACCTCTGAGGTCCAGCTCTTCTTATCCGGGTGCTGGGTGAGGTCCACGGCACCTGTTGCGCCCAGGTGGCTCACCGTGAAGTCGCACTTGGCTTGCTTGCGGGCTGTAGCGAAGACGCGAGGAGCCAGAATGTTGGTATCAGCAGTGCCGTCATTGGTGGTTGCTTGTGCTTCTGCTGCTGCGATCAGGTGTGCATCGCGCGAGAGTTGGATTCCAGCCACGGAGACGGCCGAGGCACCAGCGTGCCAGAGAATCGAGCGAGTTGTTGTGGGATCGTACTGGCCGACAAAGAAGAGCGCTTGAAGAGCGGTGAACCATGCCTGAGGTCCATCTTAGAGATGATTGAAATGGTTCAAAGGGGAATCCAGAAGATGTCACGGCTCGTGAAAAGCAGAAACTTACCTCGCAGAGGCCTCCCGTTACCTCGAAGGATAGTTCTTTAGGCTTTCTGATGAGCATCTTTTTGTTGATATTGACATACTCGGCTAACCATGTCAAATATTAGCCAGCTGCGAGGAGACACGTGCCGGTCGATTTTGAAAGGCCCCGAGAACCTACCATAGCCGCCACCGTAGAGAAGCCCAAAGACTTCATCTCCCACTTTCCACTTCTCGCCGTCTTGAACTCCATCATCTTCTTCATGTGTATGTGCAATTGTGCCGCTGAACTCAAGCCCCATAATTTTGGTTAGGTGCGAGATACCGGGATATTCTCCATCTCGTTGCAGCATGTCGCCACGATTGATGCCAAAGACCTTTACCTTGACCAGGACCTCACCCCGTGCAACTGGAGGCAGAGGAATGGCATCATTGATGAAAAGCGCTGTGGCAGGGCCGGAGCCACCGCGTACATCAACCTGATGTTACAAGAGATGAGAAAAGAGTTTGGCTGAAGTAGGTGGACGCTCATAACTCACGGCTCGCATATTTCCGGGAATTGTGTTGCTCATGGTGCTTGGTTTGAATATCTTCAAGCTGATTGTATGAAATGATTGGCTTGCGTACTGGCAGAGACCTTGGTGCTTTAGCGTAGATACTTATCTTAGAGCGAGAGGCTGTGAGAAAGTCATGGAATGATTTCGGCCTTTGTTCAAATGTAAATGAGAATGCGAAGTCAGTTTCTCAAGCCTATCGTCCAAATTAGATATTAGACCTCGTTTAGATCGAACTAAGCTCAAGTCACACAGCATTGCAGATCTGTAGCACAGCGCTTCCTTTACAGCGCCACAAACAAAGGGACCGTTGGTATGACTGCATCTGATGGCGGTCAGTCTTGGGGTATTATTCAAATGCACTTCATAGCGTTTTAAACGAGTGACAGAAACGCACTCCGCGAGGAGGATCGCCTTGTAGTTTATGACATATGAAATACTATGTATGTACCTTTCATGGTGTCGTATTACTTTCGTCATACTGTACACCGCCGCCACGTTGAACACTCTCACTCCCGCCTGTTTTCCGGCCAAAGTACATGTGTGACCTGAATTCCACAATCCATCAACCGCATTCTAGAAAATGCATTGGACTTGTCAGCTTATATCCCAGCATCAATCTGATCGACAGTGTTCGACATTGTCCACTGATCCCATCCAGTGCACGTCTCAGCTACAACCTCCTCGGCGCGGGCACCATCCACCGCCTCCGGCTCTTCCAAAATGACGATGTTCAGCCCCATGGAAGAGTGCCATGCAATATGGCAATGGTAGGACCAAACCCCTGGGTTGTCTAGCGTAACCTGTACGACCAAGTATCCATAACGGCGCTGCATGTGCGTATCCCGGCGCAGCGGATTCGCTACGAACTTGGTCTCGTCGCCGTCCCATGCTCCTGGCCCTTCCGCGAGAACCTGAAAATCGTGCCCGTGCATATGCCACGGATGTGCGCTCTGGTAGACAGTATTGACTACGATACGCACGGTTTTGTTCGTGCCCCAGTTGTAAACGTTGGCTGCGACTCCTGGAAACGTATCATTGCCCTCGGCTACTTGCCGTAGTGCGGGCATGTTGTAGTCTGTGTACTGTGTGCGGTTGTTCATGATCCAGATATGCTCACCCGTGGCGTTGGTGAAGAGATCGACTGTGACAGTCTCAACGGCGCTTGGGTTCGGGTCAATGGACTGAGGAGTGTATGGAATTGTCATATTGAGGTCGTCATTCTTGCAAAGAAATGCAGTCTCATCCGCTGCGGCTGCTGCGGCGCTCTTGTTGCTCGTTGGCAGAGCCAACTCCTGAGATGCAGGGAAACTTGGACGGTGTTCCTCTGTGCGACGGCTGTTTCCCCCCCAGATGTCACCATCTTGCTGGTCATAGCCAACAATAGCCAAACCCTGCGCGTTATGCGTGACTGAGCAGTTCAATGATATAGTCGAACGCATCCAGTACGTTTCCGCCGGATCAGCGTCGGCTCGCACCAGGATATCCGTCCGCTGGCCGACACCAAGTGTGATGAAATCCGCGTTATATGGTACGAGTGGCACAAAGTCATTGGCAATTACCTGCATTTGGTGCCCGTCAATACTAAAGTGAACTAGTGCTGCAGCGCCGACATTCATCAGCCGCAGGCGATGGGTTTTTCCTGGCTGCAGGCGGAACTGTGAGAGACCGGCGTCGGAACTGCACGTCACATTCGTCGGAGCCGAGGTCGCGGAGGAGCAGTTGTAACTGTTCTTGCCATTGATCAGACTGTTGTCAGACCACGGCACGTAGATGGTAAAGTCGGTTGTGTTACTAGATGCTGCCGCAACGACATCGTGGTATTCACTGTGGTAGTAGTCGCCGAGCATCACGGGACCCAGATCGACGTCGTAGTCGATGTGTCGAGGGCCGTAGATGATGAGGGGTCCGAACACCCCGGCAGTGTATTGTGCAGAGTAGTGTGAGTGCCACCAGGACGTGCCGTAGACATCGGCGCGGAAGCGGTATGTAAAGGAAGCACCTGGTGCAATAGGACACTGACTAAGTCCCGGAACACCATCGTACCAAGGAGTGCCCCTTTGATGGAGACCATGAAAGTGGATGGCGGTGCCTTCTGCGTCTGCATCGGCAGCGGCGTCGTTGGTAATGCTGTTCTGCACGCGCACTTCGATCCAGTCGCCCCAGTTGGCTTCGATGGCCGGGCCAGGATATTGGCCGTTGACATAGATACCGTGCTTGGGATAGCCATCTGGTGAGAGAACACCTCGGGCAACGTCGAAGTCGTAATACCTGGTTACACCCGTGTCTGGGATGGCGGACGGGAGTGTACCGTTGTACGACTCTGCTGGGTGATGGTCCCAGTGGGAATCGTTTCTCAGTGCGTCTGGATAACTTGGAGCCTCTAAAGTGCCCCAGGCGCAATTTCTAAGCAGGCCAATTTGTCAGTTTCAAGTTTCGATGGCCTTCTCTCCGACGAAGTTGTGCAACCGGTCCTACAAGGAATATTCTTACCCATTTGTCTCATTTTGTGGGAGGCTAGAATACACCAGCTTGGGAATTAACGTCAGGAGGGTGACAAATGCGTGCTTGCATTTTGTCTTGGCCATTCTAGCGACTTGAAGAAATATAATATATAGAACAGAGGCAGGACTCCCTTCGTGCAGAATCAGCGCCAAACAAAAAAGCGCAAAGCAGACGATTATACTGGGAAATCACCACTGACACTCTGACTTGCGATAGTCTTGGTGTCTGGAGCGTGTCAATCGATCAGTAGGCCACGAACAGCTATCCTATATATCTCTTTTCTAAAACTATGTATTGTAAAATAGCACAACACTGCCCTCCATAAACACACTTTGATCCCACTCACAACATACAACAACCCGCCCGCTAACCCGAGGTTTGAAGGATCAGAAAGGATGATGAGTGTTGCCAATACTGTCCACAAGCACGAATACGGGAGACCTCGACGACAATGGGGCTTTTACGGAACGACCGACTCGGGAGCCTTGCAAAGGATTCCTGGCTTGATTACTAGTCGAAGTCGAGGCCAATGTCGAGTGATGGTTAGTGAATGTCCTTGCGCTGAGGCAGATGGGCTGCTGACGCACTCGCTGAGAAGATTGAAGTTCCAGAAGGCTTGATCAGTCAGGTCCTTCAATAGTGAATCTGCGCAGGCTCGGTCTCCGAATACTTAGTCATGGAGAAGGACAGACCGGTATGATTGTCCGACAAGATTATTCTTGACTCTCATCCAGCTGAGCCATAACTTTGACGATGGTTGGTAAACGACTTCATAGGAAGCTGACAGGACGAGGTACCAGAAGATACTCTGAAAAAGCTCAACAGAAAATCGAGCCAGTCAGCATCATTGCGCACATCAGCATGGATTTCGCTGCCTCAAATTCTCTTTGCCACAGCCTAGAATTCTCGTCAGGATCCACGGGCATATATTTCAGCTTGAAATGTGAAGCCACCTTCTCATTAGCGAGCGCCATACGCAAGTCGTCCAATGACAACAAATCAACTTGTCCTGACCAGAACGCGGCTCTGAGAAAAGGATCTGCTACACTTTCCTGCAACTGTCAAGTCGTAAAAGAACGCTTCAAGGGACGAGATGGGCTGTCAAATCAGTTACATAACAAGGTTCCAGGAATCGACAGAGTCGGGGCACTCTTACCGAATCAACCAGCCTCAATAAGCTCCAGTAAGCCCTTTGCTTACAAGTCACTAGTGGCGGCTCGTACAATACACATATGACCTAGTGTACACGAAGATAATGCGCAAATCTTACAAATCAGAAGCATGTAACCATCTGCTTATGAACTAGGGTCTGGTGGCGCTACAACGGCGACGGGGCCAAAATTTTTGGCGTTCAGAATAAGTGTATCCACGTGGCTAGGCTCAACGCGTTTGATGCTATCATACTCTTAGCTACCCGAGATGGCGTCTGACGGATGATTTTCTGCATATTTTATGTCGCACACATTAAGCTGACCGGCCTGAGAAGTATGATCAGATTACCCCAGTAGGAATAATCCGACAAGTTAGGGGGGTTTGACATATCAAGAATCATGTTTGTGAGAGTGTTAATTCCAAATCTTCAATCAGCGAATGAAATTCAAGAAATGGCATTTTGGGCAATTTTCGGACTGTTGCACCGGCAAATATTGTCAAACGACAAGAATTGCTCAGGGTGTGAAGGACTGACGATTATATTCGCCAAGTTTATATGAGTGATTACGCGATATGGTTTATTCTTTATTCAAGGCCCATGAATTAATGGGTTCATTGGTACTGATTTAGGAAATTGATTCAGAGATCGGGAAAGAGATGAAGTTTCTTCGCAGATACTTGAACTATAATTGATGGATTGAAATTGCAATGACCCCAAAGCATACATCGATCTACATTTATAAAAAAGAAAGAACCAGAAAAACAACGAATCCTAGAAAGCTCCATAAATAGCAGAAGTCTTTTGGAATTGTACACCGTCACGTCAACATCCTACTCCATGTTGGCGAACCCCACAACCTCAACGGGTCCAGCTGTGTGTGCTGCTCTCAACAGCCGCAGCTTTTCAATCTGTCGCTCAGAAAGTTTCTGAATGCCTTGTCTCTCTGGCTTGGCTGGTGTCACCACCAGACGGTTTGGGTAACATGGTTCCAGCATAACGTTCTGCTCGCTGTTCTCATTGTCAAGCTGACCCGCCTCAGCCTCTCCCGCGCCACCACTGCTGAGCTGCCACAAATCTGACTTCTCCCGGAAGTAATACGGGCGGCCGTCGCGCAGTATCAGATCGTGCGTCTCACGCACCTCCCGCGCAGGCACTGTGCGATAGGTTCCGTCCACAGCTAGCGCCACACTCGAATGCCACGGCGAGCGTGGAAAGGCGCCAGAACCCTGAACAACAAGCGGGATAGACAGTTTGACAGCGCCAGTCGACGGGTGAATAGAGAGGCGCACATAGTCGGTGCAACGGTCCTGAAGCAGCTTGGTGAAGGACTCGGCTCGCACCATCATCTGAATGGCGACTTTCTTGACTGTCTTACGATACTGCGACCCACTAATGGCTTTGGAAGCTGCCGTGACAGGGCTGAAGCGTAAGTCTTGCTCCAAGAAAGTGATGAAGCCACGGTATGTTGTGAGCGTATCCGGGTCGTCCTTCATCATCTGGCGCACCTCCTCCTCGGTACGACCATAGCTCGAGAGAATGGTCTCACGGCATTTCCCAGCCAGGCTGAGGTAGAGCTCCTGGTCAAGGACCTTGTCGGTGGTCATGTTGAGAATGTCCATGACGCGCATCAGGCGGATGTTACTGAGATTGTGCTCGCGCGCCATTTGCACGAGTCCCTCACCATAGTGCCATGTCTCTGCGTCGGAGATTCCCACGACATCGTCGAAGAGAAGCCCGTCCGTGGCTATGTAGACTTCTCCTCCAAGGGGGTAGACGGACTTGATGTCCTCACAAAGCTGGTTAAGACGATAGAGGGCCAGTTCCTCGCCAAGGTCGGGAAGAGCCCCGGTGACCTTGTCGACCTTGTTGACGCTCTTCCAAGGAAAGGCTGGCAGGATCAGGCGAATAGCCTGCTGCTGCTTCAACTGGACCTTGACTTTATCCATGAAGAGGTGCTTGCCCAGCCACTTGCCAGGCTCTGCTGCTGTGACTTTATCATCGGCTGGTGCGGCGAGATGCTGGCTGTAGCTCTTGATGATATCCAGAATATCACTCGCGAGCTGATCATGTTCAACCACAAGTGAAGAGTCCAGAATCCTAGTTTTTGGAGTGCTGGGATCTTCCGGCAATGGTGTAGTTGGAGGAGTGAGCAAGCCAAGCTGCTGGACGGCCATAGTGCTCTGTGCCTTTTCATCTTGGATGACCTGTGGCTCAGCCGCGGCATAGCCAAAATGAGCCAAAGATTTCAAGCTGCCGAGCACGTTGCGAGTCTCGGGGTCGAGAGATGGCAGCAAAGGAAGAAGCCTGCCAAGCAAGGAGGCCAAGGATAGTTGTTGCTGGCCAAGCTGGTGAAGTTGGCCCTCGAGAGCAAAGATACGTGCCTCCATGGTTGATATTGTGAAATGAATGTAAGTCAAAAGTATGTTGATCGGTGTATAAAGAGGATGGAGCTGCGAGAAAGGCTTGGGTCTCAAGTCAACATGCTTTTCTCCATATTCTCAAGACGGGCCTTTCATATATCTGTAAGTTTGTCTACCATATTCAAGACACATGCTAGATTTTCCTGAAGTCTTATTGACCTGGTACCACTGTACCAGCAAGGCCGTGTATGGGTTTTCATCCCTCCAGAGTCTAGACCGCCAGACGTGGAGCGACCCATGGCACGTACGGAGTTGGTAACTTGCTAGTCCAGCCAGCAATGAGTCTTACATGATCCTGAGAAGAATCGTATCAGTCCAGGGGCAGGGAGCCGCGTGAATAGCCACGTGGTGAGCATTGACTGTGGCTCTGTCTAAAACGTGACTGATATTGCCAATGGCCATCATGCCAGCAAGCCAAGAGTGAGGAAGGAATATTCTGCAATTAGTCATGCCCAGTTGACCGACGGAGGTGTTTCAAGCCATGATCTTACTATAACAATAAGCCACTCATATTTTCAAATTATTGAGGCCAAATTTCTAGAACATTTGGACCGTTGGAAACTGCAACATAGAGGGCATCCTTCGCTGCCCCCAAAGGGACCCTCGTAGTTCTAACGAATCAAGAGCAATTAGATGACCAAGAGAAACAATCATCCGGGCTAGAACTTATTCGAATCTATATTAAGAGAGGTTTGAGGCTGAGAAGCATATTGGCAACCATAGCCTCTTCAGCGGATGGTGATAGTCTAATAGAATGAGGAGCCTCATGTTCAGAATCTAGATGTGACAAATTAAACAATGAAGCTCGATTGCATACACCTTAGAATCTTATGCTCGAAATCTAGAAGTTTGAAACGTGTGCGGGTAAGCTGCCACCATTCCAGCCTCAACATGTCGTATTGCTTTAATGTGTTCCGTCCTTACTGGTCGTTAGTCGAATTCCAATCAATGAATGCTCCCGTCAAGGACAGACGATGCGGCTTTGTTTCCATGCACGTCGGCCTTGGCCTTGGTATAGCAATGGCGGACTATGGGAACCTCGATGTCACTGCACTGTTGTGTTTAAGACTTGTACAATTTGTCTGTTGCAGTACACGCAACAGCAACCAAACACTGTTCCCTGCTTGTTCCAGTATAAGCTAAAAGCATAGAAAAATGTTGCCGTCTGAATCGTGTAACGTGATTGGACGCATCCAAATCAGCTTTGACTGACTAATCTATGCGCATTTGGTGAGAAACTCCCTCCGTATAATCGGCACTTTCATGCAGCGTGTTGATTGTTGCGCCAACTTAGGGTTCAGCCCGCAGTTGAAAGCATCAGCGGAACGATAACCAATGACAGCAGGAAGTCCCCCTTCTAGATGCATCTTTTTCTTCCTCTCTTACCCTTCTAAACGCAGGATCTTGTCCCTTTTCGTCGAACGTGATTTGATACCATTCGATTGTACTTTGGTGCATACAATTCGGAGTGTACGAGTCCGGGGCTCAGCCCGGAATTCGCGACTCTCCATAAGCCTGAGAGGCGTCTCCTATCGGGCCGCGCCTAGACTTTTTCGTCTTTGTATGGCCCCAACGCAAAGTATTGGCAGGATTTCTTTGTGGCACCGTTGCATTGATTACAAATGCAGGGTTGAAGTTGAACGTATAGAGAACTCACGTCTGCATTTGCCAGCATCCACATATGCGTTGTAAATAGCTTTCTTCCGTGGGGGTTTTGTTTTCCAATGCAGGATATCAGTTGCTTGCTTTGAAAACGCTTTTGCAAATTTCAGTCTTTCCCAAGTCATTGCCTCAAATTGCATTTAGTTCTTGCTTGGGTTATCTGTCTCGCTGTTGACCTGCCAGTGGAATATCATTTACGATCCGCCCTATCACAAGCCCACCTCCTCCTTTCTGTTTGTGAAACCAAAGATATTTTGACACGATGCAGTCTCAGCCATCGCAGCAAACCCTGCCTCGGGTCCGGCTTTCGGGCTTCAACATGTCGTCCACGACTGTTGCGCCGTCGACAGTGCCCTCGTCGCTGCATAAGTCGAGCGTCGAAGAACTCATTCCTCCTCTGCCCGCAAAGGCGCCCGAGCGGCTACGGCAGCTCGAACTTGGCTCTGGATTACTTGACAATAGCCATGACGGCGACCATGTGCAGCTCGACGGTGGGATCACTGCCTGGTCGCAAGTCTTTGTCAGTTTCCTCCTCGTTCTTAATGGCTTTGGCTACTTTTCTTCCTTTGGCCTGTTCGAGTCCCACTGGACGGAGACCCTCAACTCGACAGCCTCGGACATTGCCTGGGTCGGGTCTCTTTCCCTCTTTTTGCTCTTTATGCTTGGGAGTCTGTCTGGTCCGCTTATGGACATGGGCTATTTCCGCTCCCTGATTGTGGTCGGCTGCTCGTTCCAAATTCTTGGTGCTTTTACCACCTCGGCGGTGACGAGTTACTGGCAACTCATCTTGGCTCAGGGAATAGTTCAAGGAATTGGCAATGGACTGCTTTTCACACCCTGTGTTGCTCTTGTGTCTGTTTATTTCACCAAGAAGAAGGCGTTCGCACTCAGTCTGGCAGCCTGTGGAGCACCTTTTGGTGGCATCATCTTTCCGTTGGTGAGTTACAGACTTTGCAGTCTTTACCCTCTCTGAACGACTAAAAAGACTGCTGACTAGATAACGATGGTATTAGATGGCTCGACAGCTCACCGAGGGTATTGGCTACCCCTGGACCATCAGATTGTTTGGCTTCATCATGCTCTTCAACACAATTTTGATCCTGGTTCTGGCTCGCCCGCGGAGCTTCAAGAGTAAAGCGCGGTCCCTCGTTGATCTAGCGGCGTTCAAAGATCCCGTCTACTTGATATTCTCTATTGGCATCTTCTTTACACTCTGGGGTCTCTACATTGCTTATTTTTATGTAAGTCGTGCAAAAAAATACTGAGTTTCACTTTTGACCACTGAAACACATGCTGACTTGGAACCCCCATTCAAACAGACCTCAACCTATGGCAAAACCGTTATTGGGATTTCCCAAGATGCGTCTCTTAACCTTCTTCTCGTCCTCAACGCCGTGGGAATCCCAGGTCGCGTTATCCCAGCTTTCCTCGCCGACCGCTGGTTTGGTCCCTTCAATACTATGCTCCCCTTTGTCGCATTCTGCAGCATCATGCTCTTTGCTTGGATGCGTGTCGACACATCGGGCGGCTTTTATGCCTGGGTTGCCATTTACGGTGTTTGTGCAAATGCGGTGCAGACTCTGTTCCCCTCGACGACTGCAAGTTTGATTACCGATCCCAGCAAGACTGGCCAGCGCATTGGAATGGTGTTCAGCGTGGCCAGTTTTGCCTGTCTGACGGGTCCGCCGCTCGCTGGTGCGCTGATTGGAATCGGAAATGGAGACTATGTCTACATGCAATTGTATGGTGGAGTTTCTGTCATTATCGGGTTTGGTTGTTTGGTCGTCTCGCGAGTGATTCTTGCCAGGCAAAAATAAAAGCCTTGCATGATAAGGCGGCGGACCAGCGACGTGCGAAATCTTCCTTGGCCACATTTGTATTTGTACCTGGGCTGTGTCTTTCATTGGTTTGGCATGTTTATCATAGGCGCTTTCTAGGTATAGTTGATGACTTGCACTTGAATGTTGATATTTTATTTGACTTTTTGAAAAATACATAGCCATTAGGACAATTGAAATGTTAGCTCAAAAGCAGATAATCAGGAGAGACCGAGGCCCTTTGAAAGAGTGAAGACACGTACATAAGCGCCCATTAGGAAAGCCAAGACAAAGTATGCGAGGATATCATAATACCAACTTAAATGAGGTAACGCCAACGTTGGGATTCTTGCTCTTCAGGAGATACTCATTCATCCGCATTTTTCTCTCACTATTCAACGCAATATCCTGGTAAGCATAGACAATAGTGTGAGAAGAAACGGCACCGACATCCAGCTCTTACACTGACTGTGTCCTACGTATGCATACGCAGACGCCAATCCTGTATGACACAAGAGCAAAGGCATCACAAATTGAGACGAAAGAGTCACATTTGCAGAGAGGTAAATTTCAATAAGCATGCAGACCATTGGCAACTCGTTCTGGGCGGCAAGGCACAGACGAGAGTATCTTGGGTAATCCCCCTGAACAATATGCACTGAGACTGATTTTTCGCTCAGCCTGGTTGTATTACATGTGTAAAAATCTTGTGGACTTGAGGATTGCTTGCTTCTGTCCTCCAGACCGAATTGTATACCACTTTCCTGTGTCAGAGTTGACTTCGTTGGTAATATGCTGCTGCTGCAGAGTGGCTTGCAGATTGTCGCAGAATTTGAGGATTAAAGACCCTGGATCCTCGCTTTATCATATGTAGTACGACATAACTTATTGAGTCTGACTGTACAGCTTGGGTAAAATACGTCTCGACGATCCAATAAGATTATTGAAGCCTTAAGTATACGCGTCACGTATGGTGCTCTGCTGCTTACTTCGCAGGGGGTGCAGCGCCGGTCATTATTAATAAATGGCAATACAACAAAACATACCTGTGTGTGGCTTAATATCTGACCTTGATGCTTAGTCCAGAACTTCTTCCTAACCTTTGACAGGGTCCTCGTTCCCGGTGCGACGTTGTTGGGCTCAAGTATACGAATGAGCTGGTGGCGCATATTGGTCTGCTCGGCCCTTCCGAATCGAGGCATTCGGCCTCGACCCAGACTTTGACGGTAGGGAGCCCTAGGCAGGATTTATGAAACCCTGTTATGAAGCTACAAGAATTCAGGCTATGTGACTATTCAGTACTTCTCCGTGGGCCTTTTGTGCTTTCCTGGCGTCGTTCGCAGCCTGATGTGAATAGTAAGAAAGAAGAAGGGGTTTGCATTCTGCAGTGGCTAGGATATTATCCATCCAGGCCAATTTCTAATTCTGTGTGATTTCAGGAGGCTAGAATGCTGGATATTACGTTGCGGTGTAGGATCTAGTGTAAGGCTGTAATTTGTCATGGAAGAGGTAGTCCTCGGGCTGTCTAGGGATTTTGCAAGACAAGATATAAATCAAGAAGGTATACAGAGGCATCTTGGACTCTTGGCTCCCAGTCGACGGTACGCGAAAGATCTGTACTCAGCTCAATAGCTTGGCTAAGAGACTTCAGGCGCACATTTCCATCCTCTCAATCATGTCTTTATTTTTCTCTTCCCTTTTCTTGCTCGGGGCTGGGGCGACGCTGGTATCTGGCCATGTTCCCTTCTCAACAGCAAACCTGCCTCTGCTCAGCCGCGCCAGTAACAATACGGCCAACAACACAGCAGGCGTAGCTCGCAAGTGTGGCCCGACAACCGCAAATATAACATGCGTGAACCGGTACGGGTCTTACCTCCCACCGTCCTTTTCGCGCGACCCAGACCCGGCAGTAGCATACACGGGCACCATCGTTCCCGATGACCCAACCTGGGCTCTGGTCCAAGAGGCCGACTTCGTCCTTTATGACGAGGTCCGCGGTCTCGAGGTCCTTGGCAGTGCTCCCACAATATCGCGGGGCATTATCGAAGTCCTCAACGTGATTCACGAGGCGCCTGTCTTTGTTCCAGAGCTCAACAAGCTCTTTGTGGCCCAAGACGGTCCTCCGGGTTTCCAGCAGCTACTATCGCTGGACCTCAACTTCGATCCGCCCACTGTCTCGTTTATTCAGACGGATCCGCCTCTGTACCAGCCAACAGGCGGCGTTTACAATCCAAAGGATGGTTTCGTCTATCTCGCTGTCCAAGGTTTCAATGAGTCTCTTCCCAATGGCCTTAAGCAGCATGCTGGGCTGGCGCGATTTGATCCAAAGACGTTGAAGGCTGAGTGGCTCATCAACAACTACTACGGCTTCAACTTTGCTGGCCCAAATGACATTACAATCGACTCAGAGGGCGATATCTGGTTCACCGATACCGACTACGCCTACGTCCTTGGGGTGTCCGAAGCGGACAACCAGCTGCAGCTTGCAACGTGGCGCTACCGACCCTCGACTGGCCAGGTCCAAGTCATGGACACAAGTCTGGATTACCCTAACGGCATTGGTTTCTCGCCCGACGGCAAGACGCTCTACGTGACAGACTCGGGCCTGGAGAGCTACAATCCAGTTCCGACAGAGGGCGCGGGCGACTTTTACGACTATCCCATTTACATCCAGTTCAACAGCACTGGGCCCCGCAATGTCTTTGCTTGGGACGTGGCTCGTCAGGGTGGCGACCTCAATCAGCCTATCATTACGGGCAAAAGGGTCATTTTCCAGTCACTGGAGGGTGCGCCTGATGGGTTGAAAATTGCCGAGAATGGATATCTCGTTATTGCTGGTGGTTTGGCGCCTGGTGTTGACATTACAGATGGTAAGTTCTGTCATGTTCATCTCTTTTTCTGCAAGACTTGACGGTCATATGTGACAAGAAAATAACAGCTGCTGACCATTCAAAACTATCATTTAGCTTACAGCAACCAAATTGCCCGCATTCAGACTTCGCACCCTGTGGAGAACATTCAGTGGACTGGGTCTGACTACAAGACTCTATGGCTGGTCGGCATCAGTGGCTTCACCAAGGTTGAATTCAACCTCACGGGACCTTATATGGAATAATTGTGTAATACCGCATTTAATTTTACTTTACATAGATGTGGTCCAGTTCCGTAACTAGATCGCAGACTGTTAGCAAGGGAGATGGAGAATGATGGATGGGTTTATTTCATGTCTGTAGTACAAGTCTGAGCTGTTACATAAATCCAACAATTTGTTTTGTGGTATGTGTAATGCATTCTGTATATCCTGTGCCAAAGATGAATGTCTCTTGTGAGAACAAGCAATCATAAACGGATTAGGAATTTTTATTCAGATGTTCCAGATACATCAGTTCCTAACCTTGCAAATGGCGTGTTTGACGTAATGATGAGTTGGAACTGTTTTGTGTTCACATTTAGCATAAATCAATAGAACCAACCACTCAGATCCAGTGCATCTTGATTAATCAGGCTCCGACCCAAATTCCTGTTCCTGCGCCAAGTATCCAGTTCAGACTGATCACCATCATTGGACATTCGTACATTGCCCATGCAATGTATATGCGGAGTAAGCCGGCTTACTCCTTTCGCCTCTGGGCACATAATGCGTGTTTCGAGAAGAGGTCAGCTCAGCCGTCCGAGCAGGCCGTAAGACTACCATTGCAGTATATGTGCCAATCAAGTGGCTCCTTATCAGAATCTGGGCCTTTTGTTTACCAATCAACCGCAGACGGCACCGTGTATGGCAACCGGTCAGACGGAAAAAGTCAGCCACTTGTTGTACACAGAGGGATCTGGACTTTCCATCATTTGTAATGTCGAAGAAAGGTATGCAAGCATAAGCTAACTCATACGTACTGCGGTAAGTTCTGCAGATTCGACGCGCGGGAAACAAAATAAGGCTCGAGCTTTGTAGGATTGTTACAAAAGTACCCTTCACATTTCCATCTTGCTCAGCTCCTCCTCCTGAGCCTTATTTGTCATGCGTATTCGTCAATATAACGTTCCTTAGCCTGTCCTGCAGCTATTCTGATATAAGAAGCTGGAACTATATAACAACCTAACTGTCTAGACTGAACAACCAAACACCAACAGACATTGTGCACTATCGCTCCTCATAATATTGCTTTATTATACCAGTTACTATCACTGTAGTGTCCTTATAACAACTCTGAGCCTCACTGCCTGCTTCCACGCCAGATAAACCCAAAATGTCTTCTTACAACCTGTCTCCTCCCAGCCGTATCACGGCCTCGAACCTCCCCCTTCCATCTCACCATGCTAATGATGAGCATGCCGAGCCAGGAGTTGAGGTCCGTGTTGATTCTCTGGACTGCTCGCCGATCCCAGGTTTCGACGGTGTGCTGCGCCGAGCTCGTGTCTCTACCAACAAGCAGATTCCCACCAGCAACGACGGCCAGTAAGTTCCAAGATTCAACTCCTTACAGATGGTACTTATTCAAAAGATTATACAGCTAACTTCTTCTCTCATCATCATAGCGGCGAAATCCCTCTTGACGACGTTCCAGGCGTTGGCATTGTCCTCCCCGGTGGCCTGAATATGTACTACATTGACGTTGCTCCCAATTCCGAGGGCACAATGGTAGGTTCTACAAACCTTCAATGGTCGCTTGGACTATTCAAATATCTCTTTTGACCAGTTCATAAGCTGACATAGACCGTGAAACAGCACCGAACAACCTCCACCGACTACCTAGTCGTCATCTCGGGCACGCTTAGCCTGCTGACCCCCGAGCCCAAGCCTTTTCAGGTCAAAGACGGCAAGGCCACATATGGTGAGCCCGTGGCCACTGAGTGCAAGCCCGGCGATATTGTCGTGCAGCGTGGTATCATTCATGCGTGAGTATTATTTCCACCTTTCATGTTTCAACCCTGCCTAAGGAAACCCTGGTGTCACGTCTTGTACACACTTCTCAGATCAATTTGGCTCACAATCATCTCGCAGGCTGTCCAACCGCACAAATGAATGGGTTCGTCTGCTTGCCGTTGTTCTGTCGTCAGAGGCCAACAAGGCCTCGATTGAGAGTGCTGACAACCACAAGGAGCTGGCCGATGCCTGGCTGCCTTGATGTTGGTTACCATACTTGAAAAATGATTGGGGAATATATATACATATGATCAGGTACTTGTAAGCCAGTTTAGTAGCCCGATAGATGAATATAAATTATATCAATGAGCATCACCATTTTCATTTTGAGGGCATCTGCTTTGACAAGGTATATATTCTTTCAGCACATCAATGATTCAGACCGGTTTATCTGCCAAGTGTGCGGAGAGAATGAGAGGAATAGACCATTTTATTTTCTGGTTGGCAAGAAACGATTGCCTATGTGATCAGCATGAGGCTTTTCGTTTTTTTATTGTTCTTCTCTTTTTTTTTTTTTTTTTTTTTTTTTTTTTTTTTTTTTTTTTTTTTTTTTTTCCTTTCTCGCATTTCTTCCTGGGGGTGAGAATTTCTGGGATTCTCAGGCGAGCAAGTAGCATCCTCGGCAACTCTAACAATCACTGCCATTGAACACCAGCACATGCAGCGGACTGCATTTTAATCTAGTAAGACAAATCCCATGCCGACGGTCAACAACGAGCACGATGTTCAGAGAGATTAGCCCACAGTCACCACCGAGCCTATTGAAAAGATGAAGCTGGAATTTCTGAAGAGGATGTGCGAGTGCAAAATACGTGGCGTTGCTTTGTACGCTGATCAGTCCACAACGATACTCGTGACTTCATTTTTCTGCTGGTAATTTGCAGATATCCCAACCACGACCTGCCACTATATTTTTCAGCGTAATGTTGCTCACCTTTGGCCAAGATATCAAGCATTGCGATCAATCTGGCTCATAGGACCTTCCTTCCAACGCTGTGAACACGAAAGCCGAGCAACATCATCTCTTCGGTATCAACGACGCCTCGCCCATCAAAGAGCCACCTAGACTTGGTCATGAGGGAACTAATCTTCTTCCAGTCCAGTCTCTGCTTCGGCTTGTACTCTTCGTGTGGAGAATAGCCACTCAGTTCAAGTGCGCAATCCGGACAGTCGTTTTCGCATGTAGGTTCAGGCTTGAGCCGTCCCAATAAATCCTCAGCAGGCGGTTTCGAAGGGCCGAGAAGAGGTGAGCAAATTCCTGGGGAGTGGCGACTGAGAAATTTGTGAAGAGACAAGATGTCCAGCTCACGGGGCTCGGACCCGGTGAAAGGTCGGGGGTCAAAGTGGCCGGGCTGCCTGGGCTGCTTTGGGCTTGAAGTCGGGTCCGAGGTTGGACAGAGCACCGGTATCCCCAAAAGACCTTCTGGGCTGATCATCTTGATGTGCTGATTTTGTGTGCTCTTCTCGTGTCTAAATTCATCAAATTCAGTTGTGATGAGGACGGCTTCGGCGTCCGCGCAGGCTTTGTATGCATCTTCGTACACGACCACAGGGCCACCTTCCTCCAGCACTTCCAGGCCAGAATCTCGTAGCAGTCGCTGAATTTCATCGCGTATTGTTATTGGATTGCAGCATGGGTCATAAACCGCAAGCTCCCGCGGGCCCTCCTCCAACAATGTTCGAATGATCTCCAGCGCCGGCGATTCTCGAGTATCATTGGTGTTCTTCTTGAAGGCGTAGCCCAATATAGCCACCTTTTTGCCTGCCAATGTGTTGTTGAGACACTTGATCACGCGTGCGGCGAATCGATGCCGGCTGTATTCATTCATGGAGTTGACCTGGCGCCAGTATGCTGCCACCTCATCCAGACCCAGGCTCTGTGCGAGATAGACCAGTGATAGGATGTCTTTTTTGAAACAGGACCCGCCGAAGCCAATGCCCGCCTTGAGGAACTTGTCTCCTATTCGAGGGTCCACGCCAATGGCTGCTGCGACCTCATCCACATTCGCACCTGTTTCTTCGCATACAGCGGCAATCGAGTTGATCGACGAGATGCGCTGGGCTAGCATGGAGTTGGCTACCAGCTTGGCCAGCTCAGAAGACCACAAGTTGGTAGTGATGATCTTGTCTTGCGCAACCCAGGCAGCGTAGACGGATGCGAGCGCTGAGGCAGCTCTTCGACCTGATGGAGTGGGAGAGCAACCTATGAGGACGCGGTCTGGATACAAGAGGTCTTTAACGGCTGTCCCGGCAGCCAAGAACTCCGGATTGGACAATATTTCGAAACGAACCCCAGGTCGGTGCACGTTCATCTACCGAGTTTTTAAAGAAAGGCATGTGTCAGTCATGGCAGCATCATGAATGGTGACCAGATGGGGAAAGCATAGCTGAAAAAAAGCAAGAAGAGTTTCCCAAAGGGTTGGCATACCATTTCGCGAACCATGTGCGCAGTGCGGCAAGTTACTGTACTCTTCTCGACAATAATTGCACCAGGTCTAGCATGTCGAGCGACGTCGGCTGTCACGGCCTCGAAAGCTGTCATGTCCGTGGCGCTGCCCTTGCCAGCTCCCCGCATTTTTGTTGGCGTGTTGACGGCAATGAGGACGATGTCCGCTTGAGAGATACACTTTCCAACGTCGGTGCCGAAGAACAGATTGGGCTGCCTAGCTGGCACGGCAATGAGTCTTGCAGCGGTATCGACTTCATGTTGGTAGTTGTCAGGGTCGAGCACGAGTGCGTCGTCCCTTGGTGCCGAAGAGACCGGTTCATTGCAGATTGTCACTTCCCGGGTACCATCTCGGGCTACGCGCACGATATCGTCAAGACCCGGCTCGAAAACCGGAGGGTGGCGACTCTTCCAGCGGCGAATCCGAGACTCGTTGAGGTCAACCACGTTGACTTGAATGTGTGGGTTGTTGAAGGCGATCACCGCAGCGGTTGGACCTCCTGAATCCTGACGTGAGCACAGGAACGATTTGTCGGGAGAAAGTGTAGAGCGGTGCCAGCTTACCAACATATCCAGCTCCCACGCAACAAATGCTCCTAATTGAGCCAGCCTGGGGGATACCAGCATCGAGCGAACCAGAAATCTGTGGCTGTAAGACCGGGCTGGACAGGAAGCTGCCTGCAGGTGAAGTTGGGGCTGTCGAGCTATCCAGAACAGCGGCGTCCTCGAAATCATTCAGTGATGGCGAAGGCAGCGTTTCCATGTTCAAGAAAGCCGTCGGAGACTCGAAATTCATTGCAAAGGCGGCGCTGGTATTGATGTTCAGCCTTTCCTGGCTGTCCTTGAGCGGTGGGTGGCAATGATCTTGTCACTTGTGTGACCCGTTCTCCCAAAGTCTTGTGTAACCGTCGTCTGGCCTATCTCAGCGAAATGACGATACGTGTGGCATGGATATCTGTTAGCGAAGCATAAACACGATGCAATGCCAACAACCAAGCTTTTGCGACAAGAACAGTGGTATTTAGGACGACAGAGAGCTCTTGCCGAAGGCGCGCGAAAAGACTGGCGAACCAAGCACTTGCTTTGGGCAAGCCTTGATCTTGAAAGACTTGGCCAAGCAATATATCAAAGGCATACACCGGGTTGGGATTTGGTCAAGGTCGACGTGGTTGATAAAGGAGAACGGGGGGCTGGTGCCAGTGTCAAGCATAATATTACATATACGTTATGATGTTATCCTTCCTGACCGGAACACGGGGCATAAATTTCGGACGCAAGTAAACCACCAAGCACAACCCCCCCACCAGGAGTCTTATCTGTGCTTTAAGTGAGCATGGTTACACCATAGTCACCGGTCCTCACTCTGTGATAGTCGGAGTCAGTTCAGACACACGAAGCGTACTGCCAAGCCATCCGGAGGGCTGCAAAGACCACGACGTGGACGACGGATAGGGGCAGCACTTGATGTGATCGGTGGCAAGTCCTGGAACGCGCAATTTGATATTCATCAACGGCACTTGCGATGCACATATCTGGGTTGAGAAGGGTGATGGCGAAAGTCGTCCTGCCCGCTACCACCATAGCCAATCAGAAGGACCACGAGGATTGAACCCAAAGCCTCAATGGCTTGGGACAGGCCACTGACGAGAAGCCGCGTGATTCAGCAATGGAGGGCACCTGAATGCGCTCAGGTGCTGATTATTGCAAGCAGGTCGGTCTTCGAAAGGAAAGACGAAAGACGAGAATGAGAGAGACGGACTCCTGCGTTGCGTCTGAGGCGACGAAGCTGCCAATTGTTCCACGTGCAACTTGAGCATGGCCGGCATGACTCCAGCTATTGGGCGGATGGCGGGCAGTGTGCTGATGTCCTGGTTCCTCATTGGCTATTCAGGCTGGTCTGTCGAAAGTACCCAGGTACATGCTTATCCACCCGCCGCATTCAGATTCGAAACGACCATCCATAGACGCCTGTCTTGGTTCTTGGCTGGACCCGTCTTCATATAGGGCTATCCGGTCGACAGTTAAAGCAAAATGAGGCAATGCCGCAAAGCAGAACCAGGAACACTCCCTCCAGTAGCGTGGATGGCCATGTGCGAATCTCAGCCCCAGGAGGTCTGCACGGGAACGGAGACAGCGTTCATGGGTGGCCAAACGCCAGAGCGACAGGACAAGACCAGTCACGACGGCTCAGCGACAATCCCAAAATCCACCCTCATGACCCAAGCCAACCGTAGGCTTGTGTTTGCTTGCAGACCCTCTACAAGGACGATGGAGTCACGCGCATGACAGCATATAATTGCTTGCCACGATCAGTGTTGGACACAAAAGACTCGTGAGAATGGATGCTGTAATTCAATTTACACTTCCGCTTCGACTTCCTACACAAACCTGTCAGTGCTCTCGAAAACCCACTCTTGCGACCGTGAAACTCCCAATTTGGCCCAGCTCACTGCTAGAGGCAAGTACCTACTCGTTCGAATAATTGTCAGAATGTGCAGTCTGACGGCAAGTGAAGAGAAAGATACACAGCGACAATGGCGGCGGCGGCACACCCAGCTTCGCTGTCAGATTGCCACCATGATATGGATGTCTTTCCTGAAGCGCTCAAGGGTAAAAAAGTGCTGCTGTGCACAGAATCGTTTGGCCCCGTCAACGGTGTCAGCAGAACCACGCTCATGCTGGTCAATCACCTTCGCGCCAATGGCTGCCATGTTGCAGTCGTTGCGCCTCACAATTCAACCAGGGTCAACACTTTTGTGCCCAAAACGTCTTCGGTCGAAAGATCACTCGCAGCCTCCGAGTCGCAGAACGGCAGCCCAAACAACATGAATATCGAGGTGCGCCTGCACGGGTACCCTGTACCCTTCAACCCAGAGTTAAGCATTGCCTACATTGTGCGACTTTCGTCGCTTTATGCTCGCACATTTGGTGGACCGCCCGATCTCATCTACCTTGCTTCGCCTGCCAGCTTGGGATTCCAGGTCATGTTGCAGCTGCGCCAGAGAGCCGAACGTGAGCAAATTCCCATCATTTGCAACTTTCAGACGGATCTGGCCGGTTATTGCAAGACACTCTTCCCCTATCCTCTTGGAAATCTTGCCGACCATACTTTTGCTTCGGTGCAAAGCTTCTTGTTCCGGCACCAGAGCGTGAAAACCATCTTCTATCCAAGCACCTACGTTCGCCGTTACTTGGAACGCCACCAAGTCCCGGGAGACAAAATGGAGATTCTCACAAGAGGCGTGGATGCAGAGCTGTTCCACCCCGAAAAGCGAAGCCAGTCGTTGCGCAATCAGCTCGCCCCAGACGGACAAATTGTGCTGGTCTGCGTCGCACGTCTGGCGGCTGAAAAGAGCTTTGACTTCCTCGCACGCGCAGCTTCTGAGCTCGACCGCCGCGGGCTCAATTTCAAGCTGTACATTGTGGGCGGAAATCGTCAGTCGGAAGTGGAGGCCGAGATCAAGGACCTCTTTTCCGAGCTGGCGCGCAAGAACAAGGTCGTCTTTGCTGGCTTTAAGTTGGGTGAAGCATTGGCTGAAGCCTACGCTAGTGCCGATATCTTTCTGCACTGTTCCGTGTCCGAGACCTTTGGCCTTGTAGTGCTGGAATCATTTGCCTCAGGGGTGCCTGTCGTGGCGCGAGATCAAGGGGGCCCCAGTGATACCATTCGTGACGGCGTCAGTGGCTTCCTCACACCTCCCAATGATTTGTCTGCTTTCGTCGACAGAGTTGTCCTGTTGGCCAATAATGACTCCATGCGGAAACAATTTGCTGCAGCAGCGCTCGACCAGGCCCGCCAAGCTACCTGGAGCAAGATTAACAACAAGGTGGCCTGGAAAATGTCCAATACGATTGACGAGCGAGAAAACGACTTGCAAGAGACGCACGACCAGAGAGCCGTGGACAGATGCTATGCAAGCGCATCTGCCGTGCCTATATTTGGATGGCTAATGCTCAATGATGCAATTCGTGAGACTGTGGTGCGCTCTCGGTTGACCGGTGCCCTAGGCGTCATCCTTGGCTTTTGGGGCCTCGTTGGCGTGTATTTGGGCTTCACCAAGGCGACACGATGGACGCGAGCAAGGCTGGGCAGGGCGATTCCGTCCTAGGACATGCTTAGATTAACCAATGTTTGATGAGACACGAAGTAGCTTTTTGGATTTTTTTCCTCGACGAATAGATGGCACATTCTTGCAGCTGTTTCAAGTTGACCATGGTGTACAGCAGTCCAGTATCGTTTGTTCGGTATCAAGACAATCCAAAGATGCTGGTTTTGTAGAATATTCCATGATTCCCCTGGATTACCCAGTATCTATCACGGAAAGAGAGACTCGGGTTTGATTGCAGCTGGTTGATTCCAAAGCACAGCCTGGGCCTGATCAGCTTGTCGCTCTTCTGGTGAAACACTTTTTTATCTGAGGCCAGGCGAATCGTTGCATGACTAGATCTACGACCAATTTCAAACATTCAGAGGCCTGATTTGCAATATTCTGTCTTGAGAGCATGTTTCTGCATCCGCAATTGAGTTCGAGATCGACTAATGGGGCGCTAAGCTGTCATGATCCAACAGCAGATACTGATTACAGTCTCAGCTCACCCGCGTTGGAAGGAGGCGCCTTGCCCAATGCAAGAGAAAGCCAGCCTCCAATCAGACAGAGACCACCCAGGGGAGTCACGGGACCCAGAACTCTGAAGCGGGCTGGATCGAGGATTAAGGCATAGATGCTGCCGCTGAACATGGTCATGCCAGCTGTGAAGAGCCCTGCGGCGAGAGGATTGTCGCGAGCAATCAGAATAGCCACCGAGTGGACGAGCTGGGCTAGTATCAGCAACGCCACGGTGGACAGCCCGAGTGCAACACAGCGAGGGAATGCAAGCACTTACCTGATAGTGGGCAGCTGTGGCCCAGCTGGCGATCTTTGCCGGGTCGTTGATGCGCTGCTTCAAGCCGTGGGCACCAAACGCGCCCAGACAAACCGCCGCTGCGCCGTAAACGGCACCCACGCGCCACCAGGTGGAGGAGTTGCTGGACATGCTCTGAGTAGGCGGGTTCTGCTTTTTGAGAAGAGGCGTCGACTCGTCGTGGCTCGACATGGAGGCAAGTGGTTCAAAGGTGTGGTAGAGTATCCAGGAGTGGTGGCATGACGTTCAGACAGTTCGACAACCAAAGCTGCGGATTATGAGGGGCTCTCGGCTTGCTGCCCTAACCCTGAGATTGAAGCCGCCCTAACCCTGCAAGATAGGTACCTGGCAGCTCCCTGACGTGTACCCACTTGCCTCACTAGGTAGATGTCTAAGTACCCAGGTACCTAGACTCCGTGTACGATATGTCCAAGGTTGAATATCCATCTCACCCATGGATGCATCCCTCTTTTTGTCCCTGCCACGTCGCTACCTGTGGCCACCATCGACACAACAACGACCAATCCTCACCATATCTCACACCCCGCCACTGTCACTTTCGTGCTCGCAGCACCATGAAGCGTCTCATTGCATTCGACCTGGACGGCACCTTGGCCGAGAGCAAGCAGGCTCTCGACGATGAAATGGCCTCGATTCTGGCGCGCCTCAGCCAGGTCGCTGACATTTGTGTCATTTCCGGCGGTGACTGGCCTCAATTCGAGAAGCAGGTTGCCAGCCGCCTTCCCGAGAGCACCAACCGCGCTCGCTTCTGGCTCATGCCAACCACCGGCACCAAGCTGTACCGCTTCGAAAACGCCGGCTGGACGCCCCAGTATGCCGACCTCTTCTCCGACGAGGAACGCGCCCACATCATCCAGGAGCTGCGCGCTTCCATAGACCGCCTGGGCTTTACGCCCACCCAGGTCTGGGGCGAGCAGATCGAAGATCGCGGCAGCCAGATCACCTTCTCGGCCCTCGGCCAGCAGGCCCCGCTCCACCCCAAGGAGGCTTGGGACCCCAAGCATGAGAAGCGCCGCCGCATCCAGGCCGACCTCCAGCCCATCCTTCCTGACGTCTCGGTCCGCATCGGCGGCGCAACTTCGATCGACATCACCCGTGCTGGCGTGGACAAGGCCTACGGCATTGAACGTCTCTCGCAAATTTCGGGCATTCCCAAGGCAGATATGCTCTTCTTTGGCGACGCCCTGTACCCGGGAGGCAACGATGCACCCGTCAAGGAGACTGCTGGCGTCGACTGTGTCCAGGTCTACAATGTCGACCAGACCAAGCGTGCTCTCGAGGCGGTCATTCTGTGCCTTGCTTGATCCACAACTTCTCAAGTATAATTGATCACCGCACTGCTTGCTACTTGGTTATGTGATGTGCACAAACACCCAGGCCAATAGCGCGGCACATCGCACCATGTCGTCCTCGATCAGCATTTGCCCAGCAAGCACTTGCCCAAGTGGAGGATATAGCGCACCGTATTTAGCGACCCTTGAATACCTTTTAAGTGGCTTGGGCTCCCCCCTCCCCCCGCATATTTGTCCGTCAGTCTGTGGTGGGGGGCGGCATGTGGCGGAAGCGCATCTTGACTCGAATACTGAATATGTGGATTTTCATGCCGGAACACTGTACTCTGCACCCGGATACCGATTTCACCAGCAGCAAAATTGTAGCACATCTACTGACATTGCTGAGATTCGCAAAGCATGGCGTTGAGATAAGCTTGTTTGGCTTGCTGCACCAGGTATTCATCCGCCGTAGGTCTGCCACGCTCTCGTATGCTCAAGCGGCATAGTGCTTAAATCTTACGCAATTGCAGAACCACGATTAAAAGCCGCGACGCCATCCGCACCTGCAGCATGCCATCGAGCGAGTCAAACCCCCTGCCCGCAAGGATGCCTTTCACTGTCACATTGCCGCCCATTGTAGCTACTCGTCACCTATGTCCCTTTTTTGTATTTTTTTTCTTCTTATTTCTTTTTTGATGGTACACTCTTTATGTCGTGGCAATATGCGCCGGGTTTTGGATGCCAGTCTTGGGCCACCTCACCGCGTCGAAGCTTCGATTAATTGGCGGAGTGCCTGCCACTCTGTGTTCGCTTCGAAGCTGGAATTCTTCCCAAACAACCATTCATTCATGCTCCAATCCGTTCTTATCCACCGGCCAGTTGAAAGCCAATGCAGCAGATGAAAAGCTGGACGACCCACCTAATCATGGCTTGGTTAGCAATGGGAATGGTTGAGTGCCGCTCAACCGCGGAGACCGACTGGCTCAAGTCGACTGCCAGGTAAGTTCTCCGTATGCGTGCAGGACCCTCCCATTCGGGTTCGCGAGTACTACATGGGCATCTTGACTGGAAACATGCCCAGCAGCTGTGCCCGTTAGAGTCCACGCAACCTTGCCTTATTATGCCAAGACAACAAGGGGGAGCGCAGGGCCCACCGTGAACAGAAACGGTGGATGAAGACAAACTCGCAACCAGGTTGCTTCTGGCAGATCTCTTTCTTTCTCCTTGCAATAAAGTTGCGCTCTAGCCCTGCCAAACATGAGTCCATAGTCACGCCACGCTGCCGGCGCTCCTGTTCAAAATGGAAGAGGTGGTGTCTCATGGAAGTCCCAGGACGGTAAGCCAGACCCGCACAAGACGCCTCACCCGCATTTTTATTCACATTGGCATCGGAGGGCTGGTTACAGGGTACGTCGTCCCCACTATCTTCGTGGAATATATCGATTCTGACCAAAGATGCTGACCTGTTTAATAGTTGGTGGATTGCCGGACTCGTTCTCCACCGAAAAGACAAGAATTGGATCGTGCCGTTCCTTATTTGGCTGGCTGTCATCAGCCGACTGATCTTCTGGCATTTCCCTGCGGTGCGGCTCGTAACGCCCTTTTTGAAGATATGGCGTGGACTTGCTACCAGGCGGCCCTTCTCAGTGCATCCAAAATGGGCCTTGACCGTCAGCTGGATCATTTTTGCAGCTCTGGTCGTGACGGTGGCGGTGCTTTCGCCGGAGTTTGAAGACAACAACACAAGCAACCGAGGGATCAGCGTCGCAGGCCTCTTTGTGACCATTGGGCTCTTGACGCTGACGTCCAAGAATCGCAAACGCATAAACTGGTATACTGTATTGTGCGGCTTATATATCCAATTCGTCGTCGCGGCTTTTGTGCTTCGAACAACAGTCGGTGCCGACATCTTCGGCTTTCTGTCTGAACAAGCGGCAAGCTTGCTGGGATTCGCCTCCAATGGACTCGCCTTCCTAACCGACGCAACTGTGCCCGACCTGCCGTGGTTCGCTATCAGCGTCGTCCCGCCGATTATCTTCTTTGCTGGCCTAGCAAGCCTGTTGTCGTACTGGTATGTTGCAGACACCATGAGCTGTGCTTGCGATGGCTGCATAGACTGACCTTGCAATCTAGGGGCATGCTGCAGTGGCTGGTGACAAAAGCGGCAGTGTCTTTCCACTGGCTGCTGGAAATCTCGGGCGCTGAGGCGATTGTGGCAGCATGTTCACCATTCTTTGGGCAAGGAGAGAGCGTCATGCTCATTCAGCCCTTCTTGGATGTGCTGACCCCAGCTGAGCTGCATCAAGTCATGTGCTCAGGCTTCGCTACCATTGCTGGTAGTGTACTGGCTGCGTACATTGGCCTGGGGCTCAATGGAACGGCTCTGATTTCTTCCTGTAAGCTCGCAGTATTCACGGATAAACAAACACCGCACGTTTTGAACGAGCATCAGCTTATGCTAAGACGAGAACTAGGTGTCATGTCCATTCCCGCATCCATTGTCGTCAGCAAGCTGAGGTACCCCGAGACAGATGAGCCCGCCGTGACCGCCAAGTTGACGTTGGGTTCTGCCCAGGAGGCGAAGAAGGAGGCTGGCAACTGGATGCACGCCTTCACTAACGGGTGCTGGCTCGGTCTCAAACTGGCGGGCATTGTGGCGGCAGTCCTGGCCTCGGTCATTGCGCTTATCGACTTGTGCGATGCTTTGCTGTCTTGGGCTGGCAAGTACATCAATGCCGAGGACTTGACGCTGGAGTACCTACTGGGCTACCTGCTGGTCCCTGTGAGTATTATGCTGGGCGTCCCCAGGAACGGGGACTTGATCCACGTCGGCCGCTTGATAGGCGTGAAGTTTCTACGGGTAAGTTGGCGCCCACCCCCATTTGTTGTCTCTTGTGTGCACTGCATCGAAGAAGAGCAGCATGTGCCCGCAGAACGCTCACCTTTTGATAATTGTATTAGAACGAATTTCTTGCATATCGTGAGCTTCAAGAGAACGCCCTCTATCTCCAGCTCAGTCCCAGGTCACGTCTCATTGCGACCTACAGTCTGTGCGGCTTTGGAAACCTAGGCTCATTGGGAACTCAAGTCGGACTGATGAGCCAGCTGGCGCCGCGGCGCAACAAGGACATTGCCAATGTGGCTTTCAGTGCGCTGCTCACGGGAGTTATCTCTACGCTTACGAGCGCGGGAATGGCTGGGATATTGCTGGGAGAGATGTCGACCACGTCGCTAGCCATGGCTCGTTCGAATGCGACAATGCCGACGAGTTTGAATTGAGTCGACTGTTGTATGTGTTCTGAATGCAATCGGTTATGTGTCAAGTTGAAGAATCTGCGGCAATCTGAAATTTTGCCAATCCAGCAAACACCAATGTCATGCTGTTTATGTTTAGCAACTGTCCAGTCCTGGCTTCACTGCTGGCTGTGCCCCTAGCCTGTTCATTCCATTCTCTTTTGCTGCCAGCAAAAAGGTCATGAAAAGGTCAGAAAAAGTACCCAAAAACTTCAAGAAGTGGAGAGGTGATGCACGAAATTGGTACGCAGGTACCTAACGGCCAGTGAAACTGTCGCGCTGCCTCACCATCGCCAGAAAAGCCGCGGCCGTTGCCCAAATCAGGGTCTGATTGATAAGATCATCAATGGCTTGAGAAATCGCGCACCGCAGATCTCTGCGGATTACGGTATGCGCACTAATTTGTCCCCATGCAGTTTTTCTTACTACAAAAGGAAGGATTGCTACATAGTACGACCATGATTTCTCTGCTTAAGTAGACTGTACGCAGTCTTAGTCGGATTGACCCATGTCAGTCAAGGTACTCTCGACCGCACGCACATGTGGGGCCTCGCACCAAAAATTATGCCCCAGTATTTCTTGCCCCACTGCAACACCAAAGATTGATCGCTTTCACATGTCGACGCCGATGATGATGCGCCTCACATGTCACACCCACCCTGGCACACACTCGCTCTGCCGGACTCGAGGCTTTGTGGACTGTGAATCGTGAGTCGCGATGACCAAGGAGGAAGACCGCGCTCTGGCTCGTCCCGACTACTGGGACGGCCGCTATGCCCGTGGCGACGGCGAGGTGCCTACGCACGAGTGGTTCCGCTCCTTTGACGAGCTCGAGGCCTTTCTGCGTCCTACGCTGATTGAGAAGTCGCCCTTTACCCCAGCCGACAACCCACTCATCTTGCACCTGGGCTCTGGCGACAGTGTAAGTACAAGTGTCTGCTTGAAGCCCGCTCTGTCAGCTTGGAAATGAGCATGGTTGCTGATCTTGTATGCCGCCAGCTGGTGCCCGATGAGCTCGCTACGCGCGGCTACAAACAACAGCTCTGCGCCGACTTCTCGCCTGTCGTCGTCGAGCTCATGTCGGCTCGCCACGCAGAGAACCCGGCCATCACGTGGAAGCAGGTCGACGTGCGCGACATGCGCAGCGAGATTGCCGATAAGACGGTAGATGTCGCCTTCGACAAGGGCACGCTGGATGCCATGATCCACGGCAGCCCCTGGAGCCCGCCCAGCGAGGTCAAGGACAACACGAGCAGGTACATGGGCGAGGTCCACCGCGTGCTCAAGGACACTGGTGTTTTCCTCTACATTACCTACCGCCAGCCGCACTTTATCAAACCACTTTTGAACCCTTCAGACAGCCTGTGGGATATGGAGATGCAGGTACTCGGAGCTGAGGGCTCGTTCGGGTACTACGGGTATGTGATAACGAAGAAGTCTCTATGAAGCTGCAAACATAGTCATAGGGATTGGTGAGGCAGCTGCCACTGGTTTTCATTCTGTTGGACAATCGGTTTCTGGTACATAAAAGGGCATGCAAACCTGGAAGACTTCACTTGCCTCGATACCCTCTACTTTTTCCTCCCTACAACTACAATCTCAGCACAGTGTTGCAAACCAACTACCAAACAATCACCTGACCTCTTGGTCTGATACGACAAAGCAACGTGAGAGCCCAGAAACTAGGGCATTGGTCTTGTCATAGACAAACACGTATTGACTCACTTTCACCGCAGCAATTCGAAAACCTTGAGCAATTCTTGGAATCACCTAATGTATTGTGATATTTGGTGCTCTGGAAAGGCACAACATGGGGCCCATGTCGAACGGCTTGTCTTTGTTGTCAATTTACTGCCATGGTTAGTTCTCGAAGAGAGAGTCGGCAAAGTCTTGTTTGTGCCTGATTGCGTTTCCGTTGTGTTTATGCTTCTCTCCAAGTATAGTTCTCAATCGCCAGCTGCTATTTCGCTCAACAGACTAGGCTTTTGCTGTGTACTAAAGTCAGCCGAGTTAGAGGCCAAACGTTCCCGCGCAGCGTGTCGACAACGGCCATGGCAACTCAAATCCATGCCATCTGACTTGACTGACTGGCTGGTTGGCTGACGCTTGGGCCCATGATCGGTCATGTTGACGAGTAAGGGCCCGCCGGTCGGATACAAGAACAACATTGACACCTTCCATCAATCTTCTCGGTGACATTGCCAAGAGATAAAGGCTTTGACTTCTACACAGCAACACCTAAGCGAGTCAAGCATGATCCTGGGTGTCTTGTTGAGGATGGCACTTGTGAACATCCGGGGACCTTGATGGCGTGGCCGGCCGGCTGTCTCAGGGGAGGTAGAGAGAGAGTCATGTGGAAGATGAACCATTATCTCTCCAACTGTCTTCTTGATCTCGATTCACACCTCTCTCGGTAGTGTGTAAAACATCTGCCTCTACTTTGCATTGGCTCGGGTAACTTCAGAGCACTGTCGACGCTCCCACCACTCAATCTCATACGCTGCCGACAGGTTCTGGGTTTGGGACTATACATTGCTTCTACTTTGTCAGTAGACTTGGGCTGATTCTTCGTTATGCGCGTACACAAGACAGATCACCGACCACATCTACTGCTCGTTCCAGCAGAGATCCGGCAGCACATCTACACCTACCTTTTTGACGACGGAGGCAGCAGGTGGATCAAAATACAAAACAAGCCCGCGTCTGCAGTGCGCCAGGACGAGACAGGAAAAGATGGCAAGGTCATCATCACCACCACCACCACCGCGCTCAGCGCCAGACGCAGCACAAAATACCACGTCGCAGAACGGACGTCCATGTTCCACCAGCGCTTCTACGAGACGACCTACCAATTAGGCGACGCAGCAATCGAACTACATCCGGCCATCATGTCCGTCTGCCGGCAACTCTACCTGGAAGCCTCGTATGCGCTGTATGGCCGGCACGATTTCGAATTCGGCCAGGACGTGCAGGCCGTCGTGCCCTTCCTCGCAGATCGGGTGCCGCTCACGCTGCCGCTCGTCATGGGCATTGGGGTCTACAAGCGAGGACCGCGCTCGGGTCTGGGCTGCACGAGCGAGAAGAATGAGTGGTCGTTCATGTGCCGCTACCTGTTGAGCTCGAGCACGCTGAAGCGACTGCGGGTGGTGGTGGAGACGGGCCGGCCCAGCCAGCCGTGGGACGGCGTACAGGAGCTGTCGGCGGCGGACATTAGGCTACTGAGCCTCATTGGGCACGAGAGCCTCGAGTGGGTGCGGGAGCTGGCGCAGGTCAAAATGCTGGAGGAGGTCGAGGTTGTGCCGGACGAAAAGTACCTGCCGGTGCCCGAGTCGTCGGCCATGGCGGTGTACGCGGCTCTTTCAGCGTCTGTGAATGATGGGCTGGTGCAGTTTTTGAAGTCGGAAATGGAAAGGTGCAGCATCACGGCTTCTGCGTGATGATGAAGAAAAAGAAGAAAAAAAAAGAAAGAAGAAGAAGAAGCGGAAGCGGAAGAAGAAGCGGAGACGGTCTTTCTGCATCAATGAGTGACATAAGCGAGAACAGGCGTTTGGGAAAATGAATAATTGCTCTTGGCAATATACAAGGTGGGCGGCAACTGATGGGCAATGCATTGTGTTTGAACACGTACTCAAATAAGGACCTAATTGGGTAATAGTGTGAACAAGATTTTGGACGAAGTGTTGCAGCAATCATGGAAGAAAGGGGCAAGACAGTTGCCCTCACGGATGCAGAGCATCTGAAGCCTGAGCACCTGTCAACCTGGCCAAGGGTGGCCCCTACCATTCGCACGATACCGGCCCTGGCTCCCCTGTAAGCTACCCTAGGTACCTGGAACACAGCGGCCTGAAGAGGCTGAAAGCAGTTGCCGGGTGCTGCAGGTTCCGCCTGCTGCAAATGGTTCCATTGTTTCGAGTCCAGTATCCATTGGCTCTGGGACTGAGACTGCCTGTAGGGCCCCATCTAAAGGACCACGAAGCACCCGGAAGCCGCCCATAGCCCCCTAAGAGCCCCCTCCCCAAGACCACCTGGGCGACTTGCCAGTAGCCACCCTTGTCACACAACAGCACACGGCCAAGGCCACTATGGGTGGCTCTGGAAATGGGCGATTGTGCCAGCGACAATCACGACACGACCAAGCAAATGCATTGCTGGACTTATCGCCCTGATCAGCCAACTTCCATGTCCGTCTCCATTTCCATTTCCACCTCCGACAACCACCTCGACCAGCCATCTTTCCAGCCAGCGCCAGTCGACCCAGCCGCACCCTCGTCGCTCCTGTCCAGATATCCATGAAGCCGCCGTCAGCGCCTCCGGAGCGCGCTGCGTCTTTTGCTACGTCCGTCTTTTGCCCATCTCGGCCTCTTGTCGCCAGTTACGCGTCCTCGTCCTCGACCTCGACCTCGACCTCGACCCCGACCTCGGTTCCAACCACGATCCCGGCCGCAATTCGCTCGTTTCTTACCGCTGCCTGACCCTCACTCCTTCTCGCAGACTGCTTGGAGCCTCTGCGACGTCTCTCGTTCGTCTTGATCAATCGTCGCCAACTTGCGGCGATTGCGCCATCTCCTTTCCTGGGCTAGTACCTGGCCGGCGCTGCCATTTCCCCCGCCATGGAGCCCAGAGACCACCAGCTCTACGATGCTGCGCCGCCAATTCCCACATATGATGAAGCTATCGCCGAATCCAACTACCAGTCGAATCATCAGCCTTCGCTCTCGCCATACGACGACCCCTCCAACCTCCAATTCGAATCCGAGCGACTCTTGAACACGACCGACCCGTCCTCTCCCCATGCCCTACCATCTGCCAATCAGTCGCTGCGGCGGCCAGGCGGCTACCGGCCACCGACCGTCGAGACCGACGAAGAGTACTCCGACTCTGAAGATGGCGAGGAAGACCATGTTCGCCTGGAAATGCAAGAGCTGGAACTGGACGACGATGCAAGCACGAGATCGTCTCTATGGGCCAAGAGAATGCCCTTTTCGCTGTCGCTGCCCCGTTGGCGTTGGTCTTGGCGCTGGCGCATTCCGAAATTGCCGTCCATCCGCCTGGGACAGCAATCCAGCGGCGGCGACGACGACAGTCCGCCACGGCGCCGCTGCACGCCCAACTTGGGCTCCACTGCGACCTTTGTCATGATCGGCCGCGCTCTGGCAATACTTATCATCATGGGCTTCCTTTACCTGCTGTTCATGAGCGATTTGTTCTCCAACATGGCGCGCCGTCTCGGTGGCGGCCAGATGTTCGACCCAGAGAACGTCCGTATATTTGTGCAGGAGAGCGTGGACAAGGATCACATCCGCGACAACCTCAAACACTACACGTCGTATGCACATGTCGCTGGATCCGAGGGCGACTTTGCCCTGGCAATGGACACTAAGAACCTCTTCATCAAGTACGGCCTCGAGGACGTCACCGTTGACGAGTATCAAGTCTACCTGAACTATCCGAGACCCGACGGTCGCGCAGTTCAGATTCTCGACGACAGCGGCAAGGCAACTTGGACCGCCAAGCTGGAGGAGGGCGACACGGGCGAGGAGACGGCTGGCCACCAGACATATGCCTTTCACGGGCACTCCAAGTCCGGCGACGTCAAAGGTCCCCTTATTTATGCCAACTATGGATCGCGCGAGGACTTCAAGAGACTTTATGACAGCGGAATCGACACCCAAGGCGCCATTGCGTTGGTGCGATACTACGGTACCCAGGGCGACCGCGCTCTCAAAGTCAAGGCAGCCGAGCTGGCAGGTTTTGCCGGTTGCATCATCTACAGCGATCCTCAAGATGACGGGTTTTTGAAGGGCGAAGTCGCGCCAAAGGGTCGTTTTATGCCGGCAGATGGCCTTCAGCGTGGAGCTGTCAGTCTGATGAGCTGGGTTGTTGGCGACGTCTTGACGCCTGGCTGGGAGAGCAAGCAGGGCATGCCGAGAATGAAGCCAGAACAAACGACGGGACTTGTTCAGATACCCAGCTTGCCACTTGCTTGGCGTGACGCGCAGGTCCTCCTGCAGCACATTGAAGGGTTTGGCCAGCCGTGTCCAGAGGAATGGGTCGGTGGCGTTCCCGAGATCAGCAAGTGGTGGACCGGCAATCTTTCGGGACCAGTTGTGCGTCTCAAGAACGAACAAGACGAGAACACGCAACAGCCCATCTGGAATGTCTATGGCCGCATTGTCGGTCTCGAGCAGCCTGAAAAATCCATCATCATTGGCAACCATCGCGATGCATGGTCCTTTGGCGCCACCGACCCTGGTTCGGGCAGTGCGATTCTACTGGAAATGGCTCGCATTTTTGGCGACCTGGTTGATCGAGGCTGGAGACCCCAACGGACAATCGAGTTCATGTCGTGGGATGCCGAGGAGTACAACCTGATTGGATCGACAGAATTCGTTGAAAACAACCTCGAAGGGCTGCGCAAAGATGGCTTCGTCTATCTCAACCTGGACACCCCTATTGTCGGCGACGAGTTCCACGCTTCCGGTTCTCCGGTCTTCCAAGATGTTCTCTACCGCATCATTGACCGAGTCTATGATCCTATACGCAATGCAACACTACGCGAGCTATGGGACGGACGCAGCGCAGAGCTCGAAGGACTCGGTGCTGGCTCTGATTATGTCGCCTTTCAAGATATTGCTGGCGTTTCGTCGCTCGATTTGGTCTTTGACAGCCCCAAAGGCCCAAACCATCCCTACCACTCCAACTACGACAATTTTGACTGGATGGACACGGTTGGCGACCCGGGCTTCACATATCATGGCCTGATGGCTGAAATCACCGGTCTGCTCATCCTCGAGCTATCTGACCGACCGATCCTCCCTTTCGACATGGCTGCCTACGCCAACTCGCTCTACAAGTGGACCAACGAACTCAATGATTGGACTGCGAACAAGGGAGCCAATCAGGATGGCCAACCTCCACTGGACATGACCGTCCTCAAAGACGCCGTGCTTGAGGTCATTGACGCAGTAGGCTCCTTCCAAGACTGGAAGCATATCTGGCAGAACAGTGTTCTGGCAGCGAACGGGTGGGAGCCCATCCGCCTAGGGTCTAAGAGATGCGAATTCAACAATCTCATGTCCCAGTTCGAAACGGGACTGTTGGACGTAGCTCAAGGAGGCGGTGTAAGTCACTTCTTCTCTTCATCACCTAACGATGACAAACATTCATTGTTTTCACCTGAATTTCACGATCCAAACGCTAACCAACACTCAATGTCGCCCTGTAGATCCCCAATCGCACACAATTCCGCCACGTCATCTTTGGCCCACAGCTCTGGTCCGGTTACGACGAGGCCTTTTACCCAGCCATCCGCGATGTCGTCGAGTCGGGAAACTGGACCCTCGCCAATCTCACAGTGGAGAAGACGGCACGCATCATCCGAGACGCTACTGCGCCCCTCCGGGAATGGCAGGGTTGAGAAATGAGTGATAGACCATGCATGTTGGGGAGATGATCTCTCTGTCTATCTTGCATTGTCGTTCTCTTTCTTCCTCCGATTCTCTGCTTATTATTTTTCGTCTTATTTTTATTTTTTATTTTCCTTGGCCTGTGCCCACTCATTCACACTCCTCGTCTACATCATAGTATACCACATATATCTCGATCAATCTTGGAAGGACAAATGGCAAATGGCAAGTAAAATGTGGCAGGATACATAGTCCCATTCCCTGTCTTGGATGCAAGCTTGGGCGCACTCTGGGACGTGAGCGTGGGCGTGGCATGATCTTGCATGGCATGGCGTTTAGGGAGTTTGGGAAAACCCTTTGGAATGAGTGGAATTGTTGCTGTTGCTGTAGCTGTAGTACTGTACTTAGCGTATATATATATGACAAGCAAGAAAGAAAAACGCACAAAGCAGCACTGGCACCTGAAGTGGGATGAGGGAAATAAATCAAAGGATCGTAAAATGTCATCTTCAGGTTGTGTATGGTGTAGGAAGATGAAGACAAGTGGACGGATGGAGATACCTGTTGCAGGCGTCTAGATGGGATCATCTTGGGAACGTTCCAACCCCAACGGTCCCATTGACGAACGACATCTGGAGACCAATGAAGCATGTGACACAAGAAGCTTCCAAGCCAATTCGTCCAATTGGCCTACAACAGCTAGCTATACACATCTCCAAACTAGTCGATCTTCTCACAGAGCTGCGATGCTCCGGAATATTACCAGGAACAAGGAGACGCTTCAGGATTCCATTGCAACGGGACGCATCTGCTGTAAATATGTTGTATGGATGATAATAATCTCGCGACTAAGAAAACGGAGACTGGGAAGCTCCTGGTATGTCTTTTCAATTGAAAACAAAATAAAATCAAGTCCTGCTGCAACCTTTTATAAACAACACTGACAAGCCCGAGTACTTCATCCTGTACATCATCGTTCCTCCGATAACCACAACAAGGATCCTGAACGAGCTCATTGTAGGCTCACAACCTCGCATTCACCGAGTCCACAAGCTGTCCAGCTGGCTTCCGCCACGTTTCTTCACTATCATTAAAAGGGAGACCAGGCATAATTGCAGCGGCATCCTAATCTTGTCCTGATGATGCACAACTTTTACTTCGGCGTCAACACGATACCCTCATACTCCTTACTTTTGATGATCTCTAGGGTGTGGTAAAAGTGCTTTTTGCTATTCTCAATCGAAGCCGACTCCTGTTGGTTGCCAGCCAGATTCGAATGGATGAGCTCAATGAGGCCATTCAGATACTTGGTAGTGACCTGTGTACACAGCTTCCAATCAGCATTGGCATTCTCGAATCCGAGGGATCAGGTTTACAAGACTTACCGCTTCGTTATGCTGGTCAAAGTAGTACACGTATCTGTCCAGAATTTCCACAAATAGCTCAATGGACGTGGCCGTCTCCATGCAGGAGTCGGCTACGCGGAGGGCACGCTGCAGACACTCTAGAACTCGCTTTCCATCGCGGTAAAGCTGAGGTGATCGTCTTCATTAGCAAAGCACATCCTCCCTTATTTCAATCGAACTTGAAGATCAGGAAAACAACTTACGTCTTTCTCGTCTTCCTCTCCATTGGCACCAATTGGATTCGCCCACCAGAGGTGGCTGGCCAAGTACACAGCCCGACACTGGTCTGGTTTCCGGAGAAGCTTGCTGGCATGTTGCGCGCACTTCGTGATCAGGGTGTCGTAATTCTCTTTGCCAAAATTGCGCGTTTGATGTAACGCGGAGGCTATCACGCACACCGCTTGAAACTGTGCCTTGGAGTCGCTGACTGCCTCCTCATACACGGTAAAGGCTTGCGCAAAGAATTCGTACGCCACTTCCTCGTGGCCAGTTTGATCGGCCGTTTGACCGCAGGCGCAGAATAGCCTCAGTGCTAATTCAGAAGCACCAGGTGAATTGACGCGCGCATACAACTGCGACAATGCTGAATGCATGAATTTGTAGAGTGCAGAGGATTGGGATGACCAGTTGTCGTCAAGGTGTTCTCGTGTCTTTAAGCGGCGGGCTAGTTTCATGCCAGCTGTGATCAGAGGTGGTGTCGTTGTCCGTATGCGCTCGTTACCTTCAGCATACGCTTTCCGCATCATTTGCAATAATTTGAATTGGGAATCATTGTTTTCTGCGGCCAGCAAGTGGGTCAAGCGAGCTAGCCAGCCCTGCTCCTCGATTGTCTCGTCCGTCTCCATAGTGCGTGCCCTTGCTGGCGCTCCGGGGTACGCAGGCTGTGACTGGGTGCCTTCTTTGACAAGCACGCTGAGAACACCTAAGACATTCTCGAGTTGCGTGGCTGTGGAGATTGGAGTTTGGTTTTTGAGGAGGGTGCGGGCAACTTCACCGGCGACTGCTCGCCGGGTAGGGTACGTCTGAGATTGGAAGAGTGGCACGTAGGTCGGAAGAGACAGGGCTGTGAATATGGAGACGTAGCGCTTCAGGGGCGCTTGGAGAAGGGCCAGCAGACTTTGCTGGGCCGCTGGGGAGTGCAAGTCTGCGCTGTTGGTGTGCTCGTGGACCTTGGCGGTGGCGTAGTCCAGGACCTGATCAACGTAGTCGAGACGTTCAGGATATATGTTGAGGGCCAGGTTCGTCAGAGATACCAAAAGCGCAATGGTATCTTGTACCGGCAGGCGTTGCGCCTCTACCAGGTGTGAGACTTGGCCGAAGAATATTTCGTATAGTGGCACGTTTTCTGGTATGCCGCGGTGTTTTGTTGGTGTTGCTGGCTCCTCTCCATTGATTGCGGTCGCTTCGGTATCTGCTTGCGATGGCGTTGGCTCAGACTCGGATTCGGCCGGCGCTGAGTCTGCTGTGGAGGCAGCCTCGTCTTCTGCGTGATCGCCATTGGTGCTGGATGGCCGCTCAGGCTGGTTTTCCGAATGCTGTGGTTGCCCTTGCCTGAGCTGCACCTTTTGCAAGAGCTCTGCCAAGGCAGTCTCTTCCAATTTGGCCCGGTCTTCGTTGGGCTCCTCTTGCGACTCCCTCTCTGCATAGTCAGACAATCGGTCCATGAGCCCTATCACAATCGCTTTGACATTGACATGAGGGTTGAGCCTCGATACGGCAGCGAGAAACTGGTCCAAGGTGTGGAGATGGTATTCATCGGGAAAGACCTGTGTAATGACCTCGAGCAGGTATTCTTGCGCGAGAACGTCTCGACATTGCACTACTTGCTCCAGCAGAGGCGCCAGGATGCCGTGTTTGTAGGTTTCGAGGTCGACCAACTGGCTCAAACGCACAATGTTACTGCCCACGAGGAGCTGGAGTTCTCTGCGTTCTTGGGTCCGCATCTCGCGCTCCCTTGAGTGGCCCTGGTGCTGCAGACGCACCCACAGCTTGTTCATTTCGACAAAATTCGTGAGGACAAAGCTGATGGAGTCTTGCAAGTTGCCCTCAGGACCCTCGCTGTCGCCTGTCGGCAAGTAGTCCCGGGCCTGACCAGACAGATAGTATCGTAGAAAGAGGCCGCGGATCGGGTGCTGCACGCCTCTGCTCATGTCCATCATGTCCTTCATAAGCTCCTTGACAGGGGCGCCGTCGATGGACATGTAAGCGGTGCCGACGGTGATCATGAGGTACAGACGAGGAACGATGTTGCCTGCATACTGCACCAGCTCGTACAGGTCGGCAAGATGGTTGACGGGGTGGTTCTCGCGGAGGTGAACGGAGAGGTAGCGCATGGCATCGAAGACGGCCATGTAAAGCTCGTAGTACTGCTTGGGGCCGAGGCTGGATGTTCGAAGCTCTGAGACGAGTGTCGAGCTGTTGAAGCGCGCATGCGAGTGAGTCGTCAGCCATCTCTCGAAAGGGCTAGCGGTGGGTGCTGGGCGCAACACATTGTGGCAGAACGAGGGGATGGAACGACCAAGCAAGGCGAGCCAGACACAGATTCAGAACGTACCAGCACTTGAGAGCATCCATAAGCTTGCCGGGCATGTCGAGACACTTGCGCATCAAGCCTGTCTGGTGGCGGACTGCCTCGAGGGCATCGCTCAGCAGCCGGACCTGATCCTCGGGCGGAGCGGGAGCAGCCATGGTTGGTTGTGTTATTGTCTGTAGATCTTGTTCTGCTCAATTGGTGGAGGATATTCAATCCCTGCAAGACGGTGCTCGCTGCTGTTCACTGTCGATGGTGTGCGGGCTCTGCCAGCGCGGATTGCTGGTGTCGTCGTTGGGCTGCAGGTCGCGCGTTCGAAGTGATGCCCACGACAGCAGGCTGAGGGGAGACCCAGGATGTTGCGTGGCTCTGGCAGCGGAGCGGAAAGGAGCAGCAGTCACAGGAGAAGGACTGTCGCAATGGACGATGGCAGATGAGGCGGAAAGCGTCGTGATGGGATGGTAACAGGGCGCCCAGGGGGGCAAGTCGGGTCAGATCACGACGAACAAGTGGGAAGCCGCGGCGACGTAACCCTTGGCGATGTTGCTGCTTGTCTGCTGCTCCTGCTATTGCTGCTGCTGCTGCTCCGTCACCGTCAGCAAGGCGCAGGGATCCCAGCACCTTGCAGAATTGACTTATATAAGCATACCGGGATTGTGGGCTGGAAGCCCCACCCGCTATCGTTCCAATCTTTTGGGATTTCAGCAAAAACTTCAACCTCCAATCCATTGCATCTACTGAACCACAGCAGTGTCCCGGCTGTTGGAATACTCCTCGGCCACGCCTCATCTTAGCTCTTGGTCTGTTGATCTCTTTTCCTAGGTAGGTCTGGCTCGAACAAGGTGCCGTTGTATTTGCTTCAGCTTGTATATTTTCTTCCCGCCCATTGTCTTGTCTCTCGCGTCCAGACGCAGCCTGGTCTGCCGGTTACTCCCTCACCTCCTCCACGAGTCCTTCTCTTTTGAAGGATCCCTCCCTCCTGCTGCGTTCTGCAAAGGGTTGGAGGGAGAGCCGGCCAAGACCGCGTTCATTTCGAACTGCAAGCTGCCAGAATAAAGCCTCCATTCCGGACCATCATAGTCCTCGTCTGCGGTTATCCTCCTCCACCCGGACGAGGCTCCTAGAGCTCCTACATTTCTGCGCGACCCTTTATTGGTCAATTAGTCAGTCGAGACAGCTGTCTTGAAAACGACTGGCACACTGGATGTGATGACACCACGAATACGAGGTGCGCGGTCCTCGTGGGCCGTTGAACATTGGGGCTCATCTGAAGCCAACTACCTCCTCCAAAACCTGAACCCCACCTCGTAATGCCAGTGGCCTGCATTAGTCATCACAAGTGCCCGTTCGCAGACAACCTGATGGCGATCATGGTCGTTGCAAGCGTTGGATATGCTGACAAATAAGGGCACTGCCCCGTCCATGGCGGCCTTGCGCGCTCGAATGTGCCCACCATTATGCCTTGGCTTTGCCGCGGATTTGCCGTCTTTCTTGCCTATCCCCCGTTTGGTATCAACAGCACGTTTCTCGCAAGGTGCGATTGATGTGGAGATTCAACTGTGGTGCTCAGGTAGTACATTGCAAGTACCGAATGTTGTATGGGGATCCTTGGCAATGACGTGGACAGAAGAATCCTTGGGAACTACTTCGATTTGACATTTGTCAGGCCACTCTCAAGACGTGACAAATATATTCAGTAAAAAATACAAAGGCACTCTCGCAATCCCCATATATTTCATCCCATAAAGCCCAACATCCCGCGACAAGTTCAGACACATAGCTTCACGTTCCTCAAGGCTCAAGCAACCACACCAACAACGCGGACACCTTCCCGCCATCACACGTCTTCCTTCCCGCTTTCCTCTCGCAAGCCAGAAAAGTGCTCAACCTGCGCATCAACATGGCTGCCCCCAACTCCAACACCCTCTCGGCCATAACCTGGCCCACCAAGTTTCTTCCCGGCACAACCGACAACTTTGTCTCCAACGAGGTCATTGCAAAGAACCTCTCCGCATCCCAGATCTGGGCTTTACTCAGCGACATTTCCAAATGGGAATCCTACTACAAAAACTGCACACAAATCACCCCACCCAAATCCGACCACTCGCCCAGTCTCCGAAAGGGCGACAACTTCAGCTTCAGCACGTTTGGCTTCCCACCCCTCGACTCAACCGTTCAAGAGTCCGTGGCTCCGGGTGACGGGCCCGGGCAACCTGGACGGCTCGCGTGGACGGCTGCGCAAGGAGATTTGGTCATTTACCATGCGTGGCTGGTTGAGGACTTGGAGGGTGGACGCGTGCGGATCCTCACGCAGGAGAGCCAGATTGGAGAGCCCTTTGTCGAGATGAGCGAGGCCAAGCCAAACAAGATGCTGTTGGGGCATCAGGATTGGCTGGATGGGCTCGTCAAGGCTGCGCGGGGCCAGAGCATTGGGGCTACGAACCTCGGTAGTGTTGGGGCTTGGGAACGGAGCTAGATGATGCATGTGTTTATTGTCGCATGGAGGAGCTATGTCAGATGGGTTCATTAGCCGTTGTACAGATATGCATTCTCGATGCCATGGGCGGTTTATAGATTCGTCGTCGCATCGTGTGGCTTCCTGGATTGTCATGGACCACATTGTACGCACCCTTCAGCTATGAGACTTCTCACAGTAGCAGGCATATCCGCTCGCGAAATACTCCTGGTTCAGTATTAGGCAGAATCAACTATCAAGTGACACAGGAGGCTTTACATGGATGAGTCCAAGTTGCGGCCGAAATACTTCGTCGCTTCGCCAAATAGAAGAAATGCAGCAGACCTCCTGTCCTTCAGAGACTAAAAATAGTTGTTCAGTAGAGACCGTTTTCCTCTTGTTATTCCTCAAGTCCATTCTCAATCAGAGCTCCCCGAAGGTTGTCCAGACTACCTGATGGTCAAATCATCTTGGGTTCCATCCTCGTATACCTTGCGAGTGGCTTTCTGTACAAAGCGTCAGTAATGATCTGTCACTCCCACATACTACTGCAACAAAACAAGTTGTGCGCAGTGGTTTGCAGCAGTGTCTAGGGTCCTTACCACGTCCAAGTTGTGACCATCTTTGAAGAAGCACTTGGATCCCCAGGGGCAGATCTGTCCGTTGTAAATATTCTTACAATGGTGACCATTCAGGCATTTGAAACTTGCACACCACTGCCCTTCGCTGCAAACAATTTGGCGGCTCTTGTGGCGCAGAGCAAGCTTTTCGGCCGGTGTAAAGGGTCTAGACACCTCATGCTGGTAACCACAGAGATGACCCCGGTCGCAAGAACCAAGGAGGTGGTAGGAGTTGCAAAAGTTGCAGCCTTGGTCCCGCGCCCTGTTATCGACCGACTTCATGGCAATTGCATCAGGAGGCGGCAGTTTCTCGTCGACACGCTGATTGGCGGCGTTGATTAGGATATATTTGAGCTTTGCAATAGGCGCCTTTTTGCTATAAAGATCGATGATCGGCCCGTTGCTAATCTTGGAGACCACTGCCCAGGTCGATGTCGGAGTGGGTGTAGAAGGGTTGGCTGGAGCAGGCGACGGAGCCGGTGCGGGTGCGGGTGCTGTTGTTGGCGCTGGCGCTGGTGTCGGCGCAGATACAGCTCGCAAGGCTGGAGGCGGCGAAGGAGCTTCAGAGGCCAGAGACAAGCTGGCGGTAGTGTCTGATAGGTCTTCGTCCGATATAGAGGTCGGCATGCGTAACAAGGGTCGCTGAGACGACAGAGGAGTTTGGCCTATCGAATCTGAGCTCAGGGTCTGACACAGCCTCAGGTTGCTTAGTGGCTCAGAGCGGAAGACGGTCGGAAATCTAACAATATCGAAGCCTAGATCGACAAAGCCGCGCTCAGGCGGCTCGGCAGCGAAAAGAGTGAGCTTCTTTTTCATTACAGGATCGTGCTTATACTCGTCGAGGAGAGTTAGATAGCCATTATCGTTGCAGGGTCCGAAGATAACGTCTTGGCAGTTCGAGATGTGTAGCATAACCTTGAGCATCTCTCGACATTTGTGGTCAGCCTTGTCTTTTCCATAACCAACGTCGATGAACGAAAAGAGGCTGTTGGCACGGCCAAAGCCGGACCCGAATTTCTGGAGCTCAGAAGAGGACGGGAGGATACGTCGGGCCGTAAGAGCCCTTCCGAGACCATCCATATTGGCATAGAAGTAGACGAGAATATTCCAATTGTTGACGTTGCTGTTGGGATACTTTGCCTGGAGGCCGTTTTTGATCTGCTGTTCGAGCTCGCGAGCTGCGTAGCTGCCACCATCATCACCGAGGCGAAGAAAGTCGTCTCTAAATTTGGCGCCGTCGCCATCTATTATCATGGCAACAAACGGATGGGATTCCTGGCAGTCTGTCAGTGTACAGTCTCGAATCATATTTGAGATCGATGAAGATGGAACGTACATTGTCAAGTTTGAGCCGATTTAATTCGTTCTTGTAGGTTCTAGCATGGTTCTGCCACATGATACGCGTCTCCCTTTCATTTTCGAGCTGCTCAGCCATCTTTATGCTCTCGTTCTCGAGCCGCTCTGCCATCCTCAGGTTCTCCCTGTAGAGGACGTCGAAGTCTTCCAAGAGCTGCGTAATGAGGACGTTGCGATCGCTGTCTGCCTTTTGGAACGAAGCATAACAGTCTTTGAAAGCTTGTGGATTCAAGCTGTTAGCCATGATGGCGACACTTGGTGTGATGTTGCTGTCTTTGTTGCTTGCTGGCTGGCTGAACGGATGGTGGTCTGGGGTGGACGGCGGACGCATATGCAGCGAGCCTCGAAAAGGTGCCCAGGGACGAGAGCGAATGTAAATGCCAATGTTTCAGTATGTGTTCAGTCAAGGGCTTAAGCAGAAAAGAAAGAAGTGTGCAAGGCAAGCGGACGAGGTAGAGAGGAACTCGATGTGGTGAAGGTATTGCTCCAAAGTTCAAGATCATGGGAAGTCCAGGTTCTTTAAGAGACGGAAGAAAAAGTTGATGCTAAGAATCTGGGAACTGGCAAAGGCGTGCAGGCCTTTTGCAGAGATTCACGTTGGAGCTTTTCTGCTTAGCGCAACTCTTCAGTCCATCGCATGTTGCTTATTCTGCAAGCTTTTACTGTACTGTGCGTTGTCGTTGCTTTGTTCCTGCTCTGCTTTGGGGGGCGGCGGCTGGATTTGGCTTGAGGCCTGCTGGCACTGGTGATGGCTGCATGACAAGGGAGCCTAGAATAGCTCGAGGCCATTGGCTGCTACCGATTCATATCATGCAGGCAACCTGGCTCGATTGTGTATAAAAAGTACTGGGTAAGTTCAAGCAGGTCTGTTTTGGGACGTGTTGGGAGCATCTGGGGATGCGATGTTTGAGATAATGTGGATGGGCAAGCAGCGATACGCCAGGCAGAAGCTGCAGCCAACTGCCGCTACCACTGCCTGATTGGTTCACGGGTGGCATCTCCTAACGATTTGTAGTGTGACACCGAAGTATAAAGCAGCCAAGTAGCTGGATGCTAAACACCCAGCCCTGAAGGTAATGTGAGCTGGTTCTTTCCCATTCGAACATGACTTCGAACAAAACAGTCATTAAGTACCAGGTACTAGGCAGGTATCTGGGCACTTGAAACAGCACAAGTCTATGGGTTTGAACAGCCTGTCAAGTACTTTTGTATCGAGTGACTTTTGGGCAATGTAGTCTTTGTTGAAGAAATGCTTAGATGCTCGAGTACAGGACCCACAAAACCTGAGTAACATTAGTATACTTCATGATAGCAAGCAGCGGCTCTGCTAATATATGGAGTTGCTGTGACACTTCAACCATTAGGTGCTTTATATCTTGCTACATTCTGTTTCTTTTGCTAATAAACAGGACAAATATACATGATTGGGCTTGCGGCCTTTGATATCTGCAGGAAGGCTGGGAGTTATATATATGTATATATATATATGTCCATATGCTGGGCTGGAAAATCTGTCTTAGTATAATAAATACATTGTGTTCACTCCTCAAGACGTCAAGTACTACCACCGCGCACCTCTTATGAGACAACGTCTTATATTATTACCGCTATTAGCCTGTAGCTTGCATATTATAACCCTTTTGGGGGGGGGATTGGACAAATGGGGACAGGCTTCAATTAGGTTGCCCAGCATAATCACCAGATGGTCTTGGAGAGGTAAACCAACAATAAGCAAGCCCAGATTCAAATCACCTGACCAGAACCGCTATTCATGTCCATGCTGAAGAGTCCTAGCACAACGTTCCTCGCTGGCTCAATGTTTCCAGTCCAAGCCATGGTTGTCCCCATCAGTATTACATAAGTCAGGGGCTCAAGGTGTCGCAGTAACCTACTCCTGGAGCGGAATCGGGACTTGCGGACTGGGCTTCCCCGCGGGGAGTTTAGCCAGCCCGCCAGCAACCAGCGGCCAGGACACGCCTACAGCGGGGCCACTGGCCCCCATTGGACCAGGCTTTGAGCCTCGGCCCAACGGCCTCGGTCCACGGCATTTGGCTACCATAATTGCCGTCGACACCACTACCGCATAAACATACCCCAAGCTCTTCGCGATGTTGTCTCCCTGCTCTAGCCACTGCTGTCTGCTCCAGCCTCCTTGATTGCGCCGTCTTCACCTGCTACCTCACTTAACTCGCTCACCAAAAACCACTGTCATCATGGCCGCCGAACGCTTGGGATCTCTCCTCAAACACCTCACCCCTGGCAGCCCGCTGGCCTCGCTGTAAGTCTGTCTTGTTGGTCCCGGCAGAGCATGGCAAATCACACAGCTGGACTCTGCTGATCCAAGGACGCCTTTCCGATTCTCCAGTACCTCCAAGAACGCCGACGACATTGTCATCACCCTTGCGATCCGGACTCCCCTGACCAAGGCAAGGAAGGGCGGCTTCAAGGATACCAGCTTGGAATACATTGTCTATGCTCTGCTGAAGGAGGTCAGAGAGCGGTCCAACATAGATCCCGCTCTTGTGGAGGATATTTGCCTCGGAAATGTACGTGCCGCTCTCAAGATGCAGACAGAGTCGGTCTCTGGCTCCGGATATGGCAAGACGCAGCATGCAGCACCGCGCACCTTGGCTAACACCGTCATGTCGTGGACGAATTAGGTTTCTGATGGCAAGTCCGCCTACAAGATCCGGGCTGCTTCTCTCGCCGCCGGCTTCCCGAACACGGCCAGCGCCTCTTCTGTGAACCGCTTCTGCTCCTCGGGTCTCAAGGCTACTGCCGACATTGCCAACGCCATTTTGGCAGGCAACATTGACGTCGGCGTGGCAATTGGCGCCGAGTCCATGACCGCTGGCGGCGACAGCCTCGAGCAGCCGTTCGACGAGACCGTGATTAAGCAGACCCAGGAAGTTGAGGACTGCATGCAGCCCATGGGCTGGACCAGTGAGAATGTCAGCCGGGACTTTGGCATCTCGCGCGAGGAAATGGACAAGTTTGCTGCAGAGAGTTTCCAGCGGGCCGAAAACGCGCAAAAGCAGGGTTGGTTCGACGACGAGATTGTGCCTATCAAGACTAGCATCAAGGGCCCAGACGGCGAGCTCAAGGAGGTCATCTTGACACGCGACGAGGGTATTCGACCCGGCACCACAGCCGAAGGTCTGGGCAAGATCAGAGCCGCTTTCCCTCAGTGGGGTGTTACAACCACTGGCGGCAACGCCAGTCAGGTGACTGATGGAGGTTTGTCATCTTCCACATGCTGCCGGAATACTGCGACGCACTCCTGCTCTAGATCGGCTTCGCTAACATGATTGTTGCAAATTGTAGCTGCTGCGGTTCTCTTGATGAAGCGCTCCACGGCCATCCGTATTGGGCAGCCCATTGTGGCCAAGTATGTAGGCTCTACAGTGGCTGGTCTAGAGCCTCGCATTATGGGTATTGGACCTAGTATCGCCATTCCCAAGTTGCTGTCCAAGTATGGCTTGACACTGAACGACATCGACGTTGTCGAGGTCAACGAGGCATTTGCTTCCATGGCTGTCTACTGCCGCGACAAGCTGGGCCTCGAGTGGTCCAAAATGAACCCCAAGGGTGGCGCCATTGCTCTTGGTCACCCTCTGGGCGCCACTGGCACTCGGCAAATTGTCACGGGACTTAGCGAGCTGCGCCGCACTGGCAAGAAGATTCTTCTAACGAGTATGTGTATTGGCACCGGAATGGGTATGGCTGGCCTGTTTGTGAATGAGCAATAGTCTTTGAGGCTGGATATATGTGCGAGAATTCTATACATGCGCGATTTTGTGTTCACTTTCTTGACAACAGGTCGGCGTGCTGTACTTCATTTGACTGCAAGGTCGTGAGCCTGAGCTTAAGCGTGCTCTAGTATCCGATAATCACTTCCAGATTGATACTAGGGACCAAGTCTAGAATAGTGACAACGAACACTTTGAGAGTGGCGTCAATTGCATTCCCCTGTTGACTCTCCTGACTCGTAGGGAAACCTCGAGATTACTGCTAGGATTCAGTTCAGCGTTGATATGGAAACTTTGAGATGCTGGAGCATGCTGGAATAGTTCAAGTGGCAAGTCTCGGGAAATGTTGATCTATGAGAGACCCAGGTATCGCGGCTTTTGGATAATTTACTTGTTTGGCATGCATCGACGAGCGTAGACAGCGCCGTTAAAAGAGAGCAGAATCCCCTCAGCTTGAATGGCATCAATTTTGGTCAAAGGGATACTATATCATGTATCTCGAGAAATGATGATGCTTAAAAATGGGGGAATAATCTATGGACTAACCATGGACAACGATTATTTCTCAAGTACACGTCGGCACTTAACACATACACATATACAATGTGATACCTGTCATGGCCAAAGATGCTCGAGATCTTGTTCATAGATGACTTGGAATTCCAATGAGAACCATGAATTCTGATGGTTCAGATTGCTCCTCGTTCTGATGTGCTGTTGCTGCTCGACACAACTGCTACTGTTGAATGCAGTGGCTGTCAGGCAAGGCCCTCTTCATCACGTGCATGTGCAGATCAAGGCGGTATCCTCGTTCGGCTATGTAGAAACGTTTTGTGTCGTGTCCAACTGTCTCCGCGCCAGCCTGTTGTTCTCACCTGCTCGCTATCCGGTGGATGGCCCAGCTTCCAAGACTGTTCGTGGATTCCGAGAATGCAGAATGCCATTCGATATCGGTGCGGTGTCATGTCGTCGTCAGCGGTAGTCCAACATCACCAAGGGAGGCAACGTTACGTGACACACACATGACTGCGTCAACAGCGACCCGGGGCATCAGACTCAGCAACATTGCCGAGGCCGGGTTAATTTCACCTCAGTGTGGCAGCTGTTGAAGACAGATTCTGGGGAAAATAAGTGGTATCATGTGCTGGACCATCGTCTCAATCCTGATGAAGCAAGTGCAGTTGACAATGGCGGCAAAGAAATGCATCCGAGCTGCTTTGGCATCGTCGGATCGGGCGACCGGACGGCTGTCTGGTGATAAGGTGATTAGATGTCGAAGACCAGTAGTTGTCGGGTGAGATCTGGTTTGCAGATAAGGAGTATGCGGGGTGTAGACATCTTATGGGCACTTGAGATTGGGCATGAGTTCCAAATCGACCCTGATGGATGCAGAGACCCCTGGGCTTGGAGTCCTTGATTGACTTGGTCATAGATGTGTGACAGATGACCGGCTCATACGTCAACTGCGTCTGGTATAGCCTCTACCCGTGCGCCCAAGTCAGATGCAAAGAATGTGGAGAGAGCACACGACCGCCCTTGGAAGATACCCATTGGTCCTAGTCTTTTATAGATTTTGCCCAGGACTCAGCGAACCGAACAAGGAACGACCCTCGACCTAGACCAAGAGGGGAAGCCTGTACTACGACATGTATCTTGGTATGCAAGGGACGTTCCAGTGCCGGGCGACCGAGCTGAAAGAGCATTGGTTGTTTTTGTGCCTTGCCTCGAACCAACCTCTGCGGCCTAGGCCTTCTGCACGTGAGGCGGTGCTGCTTACAGCTGATGGATCATGGGCGTGGTTGAGACATGCAGCTGCCATAAGGCCAGATGTTTGTGCGCGTGGCTAAGGGAGTATTGATTCTTGTCAACGTGGCGCAAATGTCAGCATTGAAGTGGCTTTAACTTTTGGTTGGCTTTTTTTCTCTGTGGTGTATTTTTGGTGGAATACTTGCTCCCTGCACAATATATGTCGTGCCTCTCAAATAGCCATGGAGATTGAGGATGCCACAAGATTAGTTTTTATCCAGGTTGACAAGCACCAGTGCACCCACGTGGCAGGCCAGATCCCAGAAGAAGCGCAGCATATCAAGTCACACATCGGTCGTTGCATTCTCTACGTGATGTTGTCCTTGACGGATTGGATGGTAGCATCTCGGTCAATCAGCCTGCCTTTCGGGCATCTTGAGATTCCAACGTCGCTTTCGGCCACCCTCAAACTATCGATATTGCTGCACAATGTCTCCTGAGAAGTTGTGTTGGAGCACCAGAAGAGTGTTCACTTGCTGCATTTGGAGTCATCGCTGCCACGCGTATGGGTGTGCTTCTGCCAGGATTGCGGCGTCAAGGGAGAAGCAAAAGGTGGCACGAGGCTTGAATGGAATGTAACAACTCAAAAGGGCAAAGAAAAGAAAAGATACACGCGCTGCCAAAGATCTTTTGGCACTGTTGAGGATTCGTAAAGTGAAACCTTCCAGGTGGAATTTGTACAAGCCTGCGAGCTATTATGGTTGACGGATGGTATATATGTCCATACATCACTCGTCCTGCTTCATCGTACAGACTTTTCCTTATGTTGTTATTAAACTTCGCTTCATATTACAACGCACGGCAGAAGTCTGACTGGAACAGGTGGCTGCCTCTCTTGAAAGAATCTCAAAAGCCACAATGTCTTTTTCACAGTCCTTCTTGAGCCGAATGGCAGCACTCACCTCTCTGGTCTTGCCTCTGGTGTCTGCAGGTTTCGACCCATCTTCCAAAACCAACATTGCAGTGTATTGGGGTACGAACTTTCCTGTTGCTGACTATCATTCCTGCATCGACCGTTGTGCTGAACTCGGAATGACCTATAGGACAAAACTCATATGGGCAGGCGACTTCACAAGAGAGGCTGTCGTATTATTGCTCTAGTCAGTACAATGTACCCTTTTACTGATTCATCTGCCCGTTCCGTGAGGTTGACAATAGTGCTTTCATTCTAGATACCGAGATTGATGTGAGTGTTGTTTGAAAACACATACAGGGGATGCACGTAGATGACAACTTGTTGACAATGTCAGATAATTCCCATTGCTTTCTTGCTGGCAATCGACACACCGACCATCAACGTGGCCAACGCTGGCAATAACTGCACTACTTTTGCGGGAACGGAACTTCTCGATTGCCCACAGATTGAGTAAGTCATTCTGAAAACAAGCTCTATACAGGACGTTATCATCGACATCCTCCATACTAACACATTCAACCAGAGCCGACATCGAAGAATGTCAGAGCTCGTACAACAAGACAATTATGCTCTCAATCGGTGGCGCGACATATACAGAGGGCGGCTTCACCAGCTCCACCGCTGCGATTGCTGCTGCCCAGGAGATTTGGGCCATGTTTGGCCCAGTGCAGGCCAGCAGCACTGTCGACCGGCCCTTTGGCGATGCCGTCGTTGACGGCTTCGACTTTGACTTTGAGTCTGTCACGGAGAACACGGCGTATTTTGCCGCCGAGCTGCGAGCGCTCATGAACGCGGCCACCGCTGCTGGCGACAAGGAATACTATCTGAGCGCCGCGCCGCAGTGTCCTTACCCTGACGCTGCCGACAATGACATGCTTGATGGAGCTGTGAGTTTCGACTTCATCATGATACAGTTCTACAACAACTAGTAAGTTTTCCCCGCGTTGCTTCACCGCTCACGACTGGAGCAAACTAGAATTCACAAAACCTGCTAACCAGCCGATGATGAGCTTAGTTGCTCCATCAGCACATTCGTTGCTGGCGATACTGCCCAGCCCTACTTTGACTATACAACGTGGGACGCTTGGGCTCAAACAGTCAGCGCCAATCCCAACGTGAAAATTCTGGTGGGCATCCCCGCCAACACGGGAGCGGGCTCCGGATACACGACGGGCGCCACCCTGGAAGCAGCTCTCCAGTATAGCGAGACCTTTTCGAGCTTTGGCGGTGTCATGATGTGGGATATGAGTCAACTCTACGCCAACACTGGCTTTCTGGATGAGGTTGCCGCGGATCTGGGCTCGGGAGGAGGCTCGCCCACGCCCACCTCGACTAGCAAGACGAGTACTACCACATCGACTACCCTCAGGACAAGCACTACAGCCAGCGCGACAACAACGACTTTGACGAGAACCTCTAGCACTACTTTGAGCAGCAGCAGCAGCAGCAGCAGCGCCAGTGCTAGCAGCACTGGCGCACCGGTTGCTGAATGGGGCCAATGCGGAGGCATCGGATACACAGGGTCGACCGTCTGCGCGTCTCCATACTCTTGCGTCTGCAATAGCGTTTGGTGGTGCCAGTGTGAGTAGGAGAAGAGCCAATCTTGGGATTTTCGGCGGTGTGCCCCGGGCTGTTCCACGGTTTCACGGCTGGGAGATGACATGTAGTGATTTCCTACGGGGACCGGGGCCAAGGTGTATATTTTTGTACATTGTTCTCACCACTGTGTCGTGATAAACCAGGAAGGAGTTTCGTCTTTGTACATAGTCTTGTGCAAGCTCACAGTGAATTTCTCACCCAGTAAAGTTTCACAAGCACACTGCTGTCGTTGCAGCTAGGTTAAATTTCGCCTATTAAGCATACAACCACCGGAATGCAACTCCACATCCTCTCATGCACGTCGATCGTTGTGCTGAGATTGTACAATTGTTCTGCACTGTGTCGATAGCGGTTATTGAACCCAGTTGCACGTCGACTACAGGCGCTGCTGAAGGACACCTGGCGAGGACCTGTGAGCAGTGACTTTTGCCAGGTGATGCAGCCATATGTGACCCAAGTCGCAGTGTCAAAGGCATTGGATGGGTGAGTACGGAAGCCCGTTCGTTGCAACGGTGTGTTCGAGCAGCTTAAGCAGTCGCAGAATCCAAAGACTGATCCATATGCTGCTAGCACGGTACGACCTGTCAACAAGATGTCAAAGTTCTGGGCAACATATGCAACATATCCATCCACCACTGCAGCAATTTCCGTAAACCTTGCCCTCCTGATCCTGCAGACACATTTCGCGGCACGCCATACCAGGATTATTGAGCCTTGAGTCATTCCGTACACCGCCCAAGCAGCTGGAGTAAACGCTATTTGAGATTGCGATTTTGCATTGGGGAACCTCCAAGCATTCAAAGATTGTGCAAGGTGTGGTACTTGGCAACGGTCTGCTTCCGCAGACGGCCAAGGAGCCAGGGCATAGCTTCTGCCGTACATATAAGCATGGTACACACAAGCACGGTACATACAAGTATGCAAATTGCGTCAATCATTGTTGCTACTTGAACTGTCCCGCTGGCGTCTCATACTTGACCAAGGTGTCAGTCCCAGTTGGACTCGGCAAACGACTTCACTCGTCTGTCGTCGTGGATGAGAAGCCCAGTTTCCTGTTACTATCGTAGTACGATGATGGGCCAGAGAGAGGACAAGGCTATCCACCCTAGCAATTGCATGGACACAGTAATTCCCTGCTTACAGCTGGTATGAAAGCATGTAAGTCAGCAACCAGCCAATCAGCACCGCGAACTCGTCTCTTGTATGTATTCTCTTGTATGTATTCTAAATCTGCGCATCAGTCTGAATTGCTAGAAACACAACAATGACGAGTCCAACCAAGGAGGCAGAACACAATGAGCGCAAGTCGGCAACCAAGCAGTCAGTTCATAGCACCAAACGACCAGATCCCTTCCAACTTGCGCAGCATGGCGTTCGACTGGGCCGTCCTCGCCCTGTCGGATAGTGTACGTACAACGGCTGCTTGGCAGATCCTTTTGGCGCGATAACGCAATTGTGGTGGCCGCTGAGCAATTCAGAAATCAGAACCAGGACAGAGTCTTCCACCCCCCGGTTTTTTTCTCCACTATCCGTGGCCCAAAAGTTGTCAATACAACCCAAGGGCAAATCACGACTGAAGCAGTGGAAGGATCAAGAAACTTGACCTGCTTGACTCCGGCAGTCCGTATCATGGTCAGCCGTTGTTGAGCCTCGATGAGAATTCTAGCAACTCGAGTGGCAGCATCCCTTTCCCCCCCGGCGTACACTCCATCAAGACCTTTACATACCGAGTCTGTCGGTGTTAGAGCCCGCCCGCCACCATGTCCAACTACCGTGCGCCCAGCAAGCCAGTTCTGGTGACCAGCGCGTCCGATGACCATGACGCCCTCCGACCTGGCCAGGGCAGCGATGGCTCGGCGCGCTTGGACGAGGCACAGGGCGATTTCTCGGCCATGGATCCGACCAGTGGCGTCAAGCGAGGCCTCAAGACGCGGCATCTGTCCATGATGGCTCTGGCCGGCATCATTGGTCCTGGTCTGCTTGTTGGAAGCGGTGGCGCATTGTCCAGCGGCGGCCCGGCATCGCTGCTCATCGGCTTCGGCGTCATTGGCATTGTGGCCTTCAGCATCATGCAGAGCTTGGGCGAACTCACGACTCTATATCCCTCTGGCGGCGCGTTCACAGCCCTGGCGGATCGCTTGGTGGATAAAGCCCTGGGCGTGGCTGTGGGCTGGAACTACTTCATCATCTGGGTTGCCGTGCTGGCCAACGAGTACAATACCGTGTGCAGCATCCTCGTCTTTTGGAGCGACAAGGTGCCCTTGTGGGGATATTTCCTGCTTTTGTGGGTAAGTCAACCCATGCATGTTCCCGGCCACCAGGCCTTTTCTCCTGGTGTTGTGGCACCCCTCTGCGTGCAGCAAAAGCCAGATTGAAACTGACCTTGGAGCTGTATAGTTTGCCTTCCTTGGCTTCCAGCTTCTTGGGGTGGAGGCCTTTGGTGAAGCGGAATTCTGGCTGGCGCTGATCAAGCTGGGAGGCCTGGTCGCCTTCTTCATCTTTGCCATCGTCTACGCGGCTGGGGGCATCCACGGCGTGCCAGCCATTGGCTTCCAATACTGGCACGATCCGGGCGCTTTTGCAACAGGATTCCGGGGGGTCGCCACTGTGTTTGTCTTTTGCAGCACCTTTTATGCAGGATGCGAATCGGTCGCTGTCGCTGCGACCGAGACCAAGAACCCGGGCGTAGCGGTGCCACGCGCCATTCGACAAGTCTTTTGGCGCATCATCTTCATCTACATGGGCTCGGCCTTCTTCTTTGGCCTCACCTGCCCGTCCAACGCGACAGGGTTGGTGTCTGCGAGCAGCAAGGCGCTCCAGAGCCCCATGACGATTGCTATCCAGAACGCAGGCTGGTACGCGGGAGTGCATCTCATCAACTCGTTCATCCTCATTACCTGCCTCTCGGCCGTCAACAGTAGCATCTATATTGGCGCCCGCACCTTGCTGTTCATGGGCCAGGACGGCAAAGCCCCCAAGCTGCTCGGCTGGACCGACAAGCGCGGCGTGCCCATCCCCGCCATTGTGCTGACCAACCTCTGCGGCGCCCTGAGCATGATGAACATATCCACCGGCGCAGGGCAAGCCTACGAGTACATTGTCAACCTGTCTGGCGTCTCGACTTTTCTCGTCTGGGGAAGCATTAGCTTCATCCACATCCGCTTCCGCCAAGCATGGAAAGCCCAGGGCTACACAACTGCTGATCTCCCCTTTGTCGCCATGTGGTACCCCTGGGGTGCGTACTTTGGCCTTGGCGCCAACTTGTTCCTGGCCCTGGTGCAAGGCTGGGCGAACTTTAGCCCGTTTGATGCTGGCGGATTCGTGGATGCATATATTCTGCTGCCCTTGTTCCCCCTGATCTATCTTGTCTACAAGCTTGTCAACAAAACCAGGTTCTGGCGAGCTGATGAGGTGGATCTGCAGTCTGGCAGGAGGCGAGATTTGGATGAAGCCAAGGAGCTGGCACATGGCGAAGTGAACGGCGCGCCTCGTCCATGGTGGGCTACAATTCTGCGCAGCCTCTAATACGTTTTGCTCTGGTTTGCTTTGGAAAACAATGTACAATAGACAAGAAGAGATTTTCTGTTACGTACACGAGCTTGGCAGTGCGGCATATCTCCATAACAATCCTTGATGGTATGAAGAGGTGTCGCTGCTCGGATGTAAGTCATTGTTTCGAGAAGGTCAACTTGAAAGCCGAATGCATCGGGCCGTTTGCACACTACCAAACCTGAGCGCGGCGTCCACGTTCTTCTGCTTCTCGTCGTGAATGCTGCGTGATTACTGGACAAGATGGACATCTGCAACTCGGGTCGCTGCTCGGCCCCAACATGGCTGAAGCTGTGGCACGAATTGTCCGAATTGTAAAATGACCAGCAAGAAGGGGAAAGCCCCCACGTCGGCAGACCCGGAACAACTGTGATGTTTATACAGGCACGTTGTGAAGCTGTACATGGAAACATTGAAGCCACTGCTGAACCGCCAAGACGCCACGCATAAACATTCAGGCCCGCCATGCGAGGGTATCCTCGAACTAGACCCACTGGGTGAATATACGTCACTTGAGCACAACAGCGGACATTTGGTCCAGCTTGGTCATTGATGCGGCGGTAGAGAGTCGCGGCAGCATGCCTGAAAGCCCCCTAGCTAGGAGGCATTTCACCGCATAAACCCACGATATATCCACAGCGCGCTCCCGTCCGTTCTCGGCTGTTGACCCCGACGTTGGAAATTTCCATCAGTCATGCATAGCCGGCCTTGCACAATTATACTCGGGAGCGCTTCTCCACGAGTGGGTCGTTTATTTTGCAAAGGCGTTGGACGCTCCACGCGTTGTGGCTTGCAGAGTGGGTTGCGCCAAGTAGGAACACTTGGCAAAGACGGCTTTTGGTTTTTTTCTAGGATTTATCCGTCTGCTTGTGCTGTGTTTGTTTGGTTGGTGGTTCAAGTTAATCAGTCCGAAACACGTGGAGATGCTAGAAATGCTACGCTGCTGACATTTGTGCACGCATTTCTCTTTGTCTTCTCTTCTGTCTCTTCGGTCGAACCGTTCATCGAGCATAATAGATTGCGTGAGTCCATATTTTTTTTATTTTTGTTTTGGTATGGATGCTAAATAGAGGCAGCACTGTGGTGTTCTTGATGCCAACTACTACTGTACGTCGAGTATTAGCCATGTGGCACATAGCCACTGCGAATCTGCGTCCTCGGCCCCGTCTTATCAGGACAGCGAAAGTATGATCTAGATGTATATGTTTCCCATCGGCATGAAGCGACAGGTGACACGTGTGCGTAAATGAATACTCCGGACCCGGCTACATTGTTCGTTGTGCGGTCTTTTAGCCGAGTGAACCGCCCCAACATGGCGGCTCATCTCATTCACTGTCTCCCTTTTCAGGTTGTTTCAGGGCACGATGAGCCAAGCACTGGGCGCTGGGAGCTCGTGGAGATCCGGTAGCTACCGAGTTCGTCTCCTGAATCCTTGGCCATTGTGGGTAGACTCCACAGTCTCTAAGATGAGAGCCATGGAGAGCAGCATCGCTTGCCACTCTATTGTCCAGAGGTTGTGCCTGCACCCCGTGGCCTCGCTTTCAGCATGCCCATCTCGGCGGCATAACCTTAATCAACCCTATGTTCAACGGCAATCTACGAGGCTCAACCCATGCTGCTCTCAAGGCGGATAAACACCGAGTGGTGGAATCCACGTGGGCCCATGGAAGACTTTGAAGGGAAGGGTGCCATATATAAAAAGCGTGTTGGAAGCGACAGATTGTAGAATGTGAAGACTAGGCTATCGATCCCGTTCATTCATTCATTCATTCATTCACTTGTTCATACGCTCTTTTACCGACGCTCGTTTGGTGTACCTACACCGATTTTACAGTTCTCAACCCAGGAGGTTTCGTTTCATCTACATTGTCGCAATGAAGAACAACCTGATTGTTGTTCTTGCCGGCCTGGCGCGCCTGACAGTGGCCGCCGGTGTCACGGGTACGTTCCTTGTCCATGTTGTGGTTCGAGGTCACGAGATGTCTTGCTAAAGTCAACGTCTATCGACAGGCTCTGCCACTGGTTTCGCCTCGGGCGTCACTGGCGGTGGCGACGCGACCCCCGTTTACCCTACCACGACCGACGAGCTCGTCAGCTACCTCGGCGACGACGAGGCGCGCGTCATTATCATCGAGGGCACCTTTGACTTTACCGGGTCCGAGGGCACTGCCACCGGAAGTGCATGTGCTCCGTGGGGAACTGCCGCGGCCTGCCAGCTTGCCATCAACCAGGACGACTGGTGCACAAACTACGAGCCTGACGCGCCCACGACCACCGTGACCTATGACGTTGCTGGTGTCCTGGGCATCACGGTCGGGTCCAACAAGTCTCTTGTTGGCACTGGAGGTGCTACCATCAAGGGCAAGGGTATTCGCATGGTCGGAGGTCAGTCGGAACAAAGTCACTACTCACACATGATGGAGCGGAGCTGACGAAAGGAACAGTGACCAACGTGATTATCCAAAACGTGGCTTTTACTGAAATTAACCCAAAATACGTCTGGGGCGGGTGAGTTTCGGCAGTCCATTCGAGGGAGCCATGCTTTTCTCTGTCATGGAATTCTAACATGGTCGTGAACAATAGTGATGCCATCACCCTCGATGGAACTGACATGATTTGGATCGACCACGTTACCGTAAGTGCTCATCACGAAATACCAGGGCTTATCAACCCCACCAACCGTGTATACTCATCAATCCTTCCTGCTCCATGTACTGACATGACAATGAACAACTCTAGACCTCTGAGATTGGTCGTCAGCACATTGTGCTTGGAACTGAGGCCTCGGGCTCCGTCACAATCTCCAACTGCTTCTTCGACGGCGCATCGACTTACTCTGCCACTTGCGACGGATACCACTACTGGGGAATGTACTTCACTGGAGCCAATGTAAGTTACATGGATTGGGTTCCTTGGCTTCACTTGAAGACCGGCAGAGACTGATTACTTTCCAGGATCTTATCACCTTCACCAACAACTACATTTATCATTTCTCCGGCAGATCTCCCAAGGTTGGAGGCACCGGTAACACTTTGCTCCACGCCGTCAACAACTACTGGTATGACTACAGCTCTACCGGCCACGCGTTTGAGATTGGAAGCACAGCAAGTGTCGTCGTCGAGGGAAGTGTTTTCCAAAACGTGCCAATCGAAGTCGACACCGAAAGCGGCATGTTCAACGGCCAGATGTTCAGCGTCCCCAGCACTGGCTATGCCTCCGAGTGCGCCGAGTCCCTGGGCAGAGACTGTGAGGTAAACATCTTTGGCTCCAGCGGTACCTTGAGCTACACCACCACCAACTTCCTGACCAACTTTGCTGGCAAGAATGTTGCTGCCGCCGCCGCCGCCGCCAGCACCATGGAGACGACTATCCCCGCCAACGCCGGCAACGTGCTCTAAATCTAAAGCACGGGAGATATACCCTTCAACGTGCCGTGACAAGGATGCCGCTACGGTCATATATATTCATTGTATATAGTTATACGGCCTCCAATGCGCCTGGCGGTGATGCTTGATGTGATCCTGCAAACCCGTCCCAAAGCTAATTCAAGAGAACTTGTTCCTTTGACCGCCCGTCGAATAGCCTCTCGTGATGTCAGGATTACGTGCATGCGGCGTACACAATCTAAGTGATATGACAGGCACGCCAGTTGTCAACATCACACCATCGAGCATTGGTCCAGACAGAGTCGAAGGGGACGATCCAGATCACCCTGTGTGATGAAGCCTGTACGCCGATCAACTTGAACGCACTCTCTTTGTTGGTTTCCCTATTTGGACATGCTTGGACTTGTTCACTTGGACATACAATGAACGGCTCACTTCATCAACTTGTTTCGTGTACACAGAATTGGCACTGAAGAGATGTACACCAGTTGAGCCAGCAGCGAACATGTACGTAATCATCGGGGTCTTACCAGGTACGGAGAAGAAGCTGCCATGGCACATGTCAACGTATCAACCATGTCTTCCAGGCGTCAGACTAGCTGACCATGTGTACGAATGGACAATTACCGGTCATCGGGACGTGCCGTATGGTGTGCACAGTACGCGGACATTGTCCACTAGTTTGATGTACATGAATCATCAGACCCGGTGTCGTCTGTTGCGATATGAGTCTTGCACTAGCTTTGACTCGGATGTTGTGCATATGTTGGAATTTGCGGAACGGCATCTGCAAGTAAATTGTGGCGTCAGCCGTGATTGGTGTTTTGAATACAACGTATACGTACATGCACAAGTGTGTCTTGTGTCTCATCCAGCCACTTTTCGAAAGTTGACTGCCGATACTCTCCCAACGTGAGGCAGCCTTCTGATCGGTCCCGGGAAGACGGATAGCTTGTTCACGAATAATCAATCAGCCTTGCTACAAGGCTGTGCTTCACAAGACATCGAAGACGGGCTGCTGTACGCCTGTCTAGCACTTTACCCTTTCTTCTCATGTAGCACTTGTTGTGTTGCGGGATTATCTTTGCTCCGCGCTTGTCCTGGGTGGTTTCCTTTCTTGCCTTGGTGGTTTCCAAGCGGATCAGTCCACGTAGTCTGTCTAGATCCGAGTTATTTGCTTTCTCATGCTCTTTGATCGATTCTCTTCGCTTGCCTTGGCCATGTCCTTCTCATGCGAGAGCTTTCCTCATGGATCTGCCTGACACGAAGCGTCTCTCGCCGCTATTCTTGTACAGCCTGTTCTTGTAGCTCACGGATTTGTTGCATGACCGAGCCTCGGAGCATGTCAAGCAGTTCTTTGTCATCTTCCAGGTATTGGCTGAGTGGGAAATATGCTGGACAGCCCGGGGACCGTGCGACTGGCCATGCGGTTCCGTTCAACGACGCGCTCGTACAGGCTTTGAGCACAGTGGCGAAAACATCCTCCCTGAGGGAAATCAACGACTTCATCAGCCCGTCATTATCATTGGCACCCAAAGTACATGTCTAGGTACTTGGACAGCTTGGATAAAATTGCATTTCTTCCCTGTAGTGAAACCCGGCACTGAGGTTCGCGGTCGACGCTACTTGACGGAGTGCCAAGCTCATAGGCTATGCGTGGTTAGCTGGTTGTTGCTAAAGTAACTTCTGAAAGAAGTGGTCAAGGGTCAGACTCTGATATATTGAACGTGATAATTTGTGTCCAAAGCCAACTTCTCTCCATGGTAAACTGGGCTACTTGATCTCTACGTGGTGTTTGAAAAACTCATCGTTGGCTGGCATCTTTCATGGCACTACGCAAGGTGTGAGCAGAATTCACGAAACAAGTGTGGGCCACCTCGCGTGCAACGAAACTGACAAGCGAGCATTCGTCTCTGGATAGGTAGATAACGCGTGCGATATTATTTTACTCTGATGGGAATATTCGACATGTGTGTATCGGTCGTGTTGAGTTGCCGACATACATACGCCGTTTAATTTAAGCGACCATGAACACCAACCCTTAACCGAAGGCCGCAATCCGTGAATGATGGCGTCCAAGCTGCTGCACAGCGACTTTTGGTGTATATTTTGCCTGAAATGAGCAAAGGGGAGTGCCGCGTGGAATTCCCAGGACGGCGACGACAATAACGAGGCCGGTCAAATGGCCTGCAGGATTCATGCAGTTCTTCCACCCCACTCGCCACAAAATACTTACACATCTATTTCTTGACCCCTTTTCTTTTGTGTCTAGTCGGTGGGATCACTGGACCCCCCCCCAAAAAA
>KZ678521.1:39611-74053 GCA_003019895.1 Coniella lustricola | reverse complement strand
GCAGAGGACACACAGAGGACACACGAACACAGTACTGCTGCGGCGCCAAATACACCGAACCGCATGGCGTTTTTGACCCGTACCAATATCACCCCCCCCCCCCTCCCCTTCAATTCTGCAAACCACATTGAATGAATCATTTCATCATGCTGACTGGCCCATGTGTCTCTCTCGGGGGTTCTTGCAGAGGCGGCTTGGAGATGCTCTTCTCGGACCGACGGCACCACAACATTGCCCTCCCCGCCCGCAGCTCGGACGGCAAGCCCGTCACTATTGCTCACCTGATACATCACCTCTGCCAAGACGTCATGAAGGACAGTCGACAGGAGTTGTTTGTCCTCGACGACCACATGTACGTAACCCTCCTTCCATCTGCAGGCTCTTGCTTTTGCATGTGATTCTGTCGCCTCCCAGAATTCCTTGAATGAGAACGCTGAACATTTGTTCTCTCTTCATGCAACGACAGTCGCCCAGGCATCTTGGTCCTGATCAACGATGCCGACTGGGAGCTGGAGGGCGAAGAGACCTACGAGATCAAGAGCGGTGACAACATCTTGTTTGTCTCGACCTTGCATGGAGGCTAAGAGATGAGATGACCAAGACAGAGGTTGCCTCTCCTTGAGGGGTCGCGCCTTGGTATGTTTTGCTTTGGTTGGCTAGCAGCAGCGACCAGATTCCTGGGTTTATCTCTCATGCTGTCAGCCGGGTAATTTGAACAAGAACATTCTTGTGCGCGCGCCCACATAAACTGCGAGCGAGGTCGCCGAAATCAAAACCACCACCCCTACCAGCTATCAAGCTCCCATGTCAGTATGTCAGTATATAACCCACCGCGGCGGCAGCGTCATCCGTTTGTTGGGAGTCCAGAGAGAAAATTGCATCTTTTTCCCGAAGGCGGTTGCGTGGGAGGTGCAGATTGTCATGGCGGTGGGCGTGTATCCTTGTCTTGTAGAGGCAGGCAGGCACGTAGGCTAGCTTGGCAGCAAGGCTCGTCGGCAAGGCAGGCTGGGAAGACAGGCAGGTAGGTAGGGCCTCTGCTGGCGAACGAACATGTCTTGATCGTCCGTAGTGCAGGGTCATGATCATGTCTGCGCCGGAACAGTATCTCGCAGGGCCCCGTGCCGTGTGTGCATGTGTCTCAGACTTTGTGACTGGCCAGGCTGTACACGGCCATGATGGGTGGGGTGTGGTTTGGGAATGGCAACACTGTCTGTCGTCTGGGGTCAGCAAAAGTAGAAGGTGAAGAGAACGGGAAAAGAAAGGACAAGGCTCTTGTCTGCTACTTACGGTTAGGGCTGAATGAGCGCGCGCCTACGTACTCTGGACAGCACAATGTAGTCATATCGACAAGGTCTCGTAGGAATCCGCACATGTCCACTGCTACAAAAGCAAAACCAAAGACACCTCGAGAACGAGAGCAAGGAGTACGGAGGGCAAGGAGAAAGAAGCAAGCTTGTTAAGCAAGTGTCAGTTGGCGTCATCGCAACGTCTCCACCGCAAAGAACGAGGCTGGTCTCCCCTCCTCCTTGCCATGACAGACGAGGCCCCAGGCGACACCGGAGACGAAGAGCCGCTGCAGCTCGGACAGATCGTACCTGCCAGCGCATTGCGCATCGTTTGGGGGTGGTGGATATGACGGCAATCGAAAAACTGGATCTATCAACAGCATCTGTGCGCTGCAGTTGAGCATGCCTCCATTGTTGTCGCAGCCAATGAGGCGGTGGGCTTCTCGGAAGGCGGTATGTATGTATGGCCATGGTAATAGGCCATGTCCACGGCCAGAGCCCTGCAAGCTCTAGAATGTAGGTATCTTGTGGCGTCTCCCTTTCTCCTGCTTTCCAGGCCTCTCTTGCCAGCCTCTTTCTGAGAAAGTAGCAGAAGGACAGATTGTGGTCCCCCTAATCTCGCAAGTCGCGACAAGTGTGCGTGATCGAAAGTGTCTGTCTTCTCTTTGTGGCGCGTGTTTTGATTGCGCATCTGGGTCCACCAGCAGCAACAGCAGCAGTACATAGTAACAGCGGCAGAGACAGTCAGTCAGACAAATGGACAGCCGGTTTATTTTTGGCACGACCCGTAGTGCTACTGTCCCATTTGCCAGGCTGCTAGACTATGCACTGTACGAACATTCAAGTGGACTACTGTAGGTTTGCGTTGTAGTGTGTGTGTGTGTGCGTGTGTGTTTAGAGGTGCAGTGCGTGCGTGCAGTAGACCCCTCTCTCGTGTTTCTCATCCACACCATTGTAAAGATCCCTCCTTCTTTCACTCGTCTTCTTCATCACGGTCTTTGCTTGGCACAGGCTGTCAGGTAGGCAGATTGGTAGGTCGATAGGTAGTTGGCAGGCAGAGCAGGCATCAAGGGTCCATGACGATTTGTGAAAAATACATAGCCTCCTCGCCTGGGCGGCGGTGAGGGCTGCGTGGTGATGCGAAAGTCGGACGAGATGGGCCACCATGTGGTTGCATCGCATCTGCTGGGTGGGTGTGCTTCTCTGCAGCGGGGTGGTCCTGGCTATTCCCTTCCTCCTTGTCGAGATTACACCGTGTCATTCTGGCTCTTGTGCGGTCTTGTTCGTCGTGTCTTGTCTTGTCCTCGCGGTTGAGCATTTCGTTGAGCACCGATGGGCAGAGAGCGACTCCATGCCAAGCAAAGTGGACTGTCCCTGGACCGACATTGACGCTGCGCAGATGGCGGTGAGGAGGCCGGCAGGCCAGGTAAAAGTAGAGAGGGAAGTAGGCAATGAAAACATCGACCAAACGTTGCTTGACTCCTGCAATATCATGTACATGTAGGTGAGTTGTCGACTCGATCTTCTGATCGCTTGCTGTCAGGCTGGCCCATCCTACCGCAGCTGCAGCAGACATAGATGTAAATGCAACTGCAACTCCAACTGCAGTCTGTCTGCAAAGCGACGAGCGAGAAAAAGAGAGAGAGGTAGCTGTAGACAGACCCTGCTGCGAAATGCCGCAAAATTGTTGCAAAAATGCTGCATGCTGCGGGCTGTGATTTGCAGGCTGTAACCCAGACGAAGGAGGAAGACAGCGGTGTTGGACAGTTGCTCTCGCGGTACATCGGTACTTGGTACTTGCAGTCAGATCAGATCGCCCAAGTAGCGCTACTTGAGGTACGTGTCTGCCATTCTTCAGACTGTGTAGCGAGTACTTGACCCGCTCAGCCCCCTGTCTATGCATCTTGTGGCAAGGGACGTCCTTCCAGCACAGTACATCTAACCATCGACTCGCTTGCCATTGAAGTACAACACCAATATTCCCAATGGACACAAAGTTCCCAACCCCAGGAAAGGCAGATAGATTAATTGATTGAAATCTGATGCACTTCTCAGGAACAAGCACTTTACGCCCCGTGCCCCGCGCCTGCGCCATTGACTACGTACTTGTATGGTACACTATGGACTGTAAGTCCTCCTTCTCAAGCCGAAGCGCACTGGAAATGCATGTTACCCTGCCCAGTAGTACTTGCTGACTTACATCACTGCACCACACAGGCCCAACAGCTACCATCACTGGCCTGATCGCCCAAACACTCTATTTATTTCCCTGCCAATCAGGCCACAGTGACAGTCATTAAGCGTCCCGGATGTTCGAGGTAGAATGGTGGTGCGGTGGTGGTGGTGGTGATGATGATGCTGTTGAGGTACCGTGTAGATGCTCACAGTCCTCATAATTGTTACGCACTGTAAGCCGACAGTGTTGCAAGTACCCATGTATCGTCAAGCCCCGCCAAGCTCGCTTCCAGGGGTCCATTCTCGCGAATCTCGCTCTTCCATTTACCAAGTGGCCGACCACCCCCACCCCCCGTTCCCGCCTCGCCAATCTTGCTGCCATCCATTTCCTTGACACGCTCGGTGCCATCGCAGCTTTGCCTTGCCCCGCCACCTTTTCCTGCTTCCGACCCTCTCATTCTTCCTGCTGTTCCTCTACACGTATGCGAACCGAAACGCAGGCAGAGAAAGCAAAGAGAAGGTCTCTTCTCAACTCTCGTTTCTGCTGCTTCATTATCCCATGATCCGTTTCCTGGGTCTTTGTTTCCGATCTCGCTAATCTAGAGTGTCGGTCTGTCTGTCTGTTTGTCAATAACTGCTTACCTAAGCAGCATACTGGTACTTGCATCAATTGATCTTCCACCATCACACACTTGGACATGTCGATATCCGTTTGCTGCACTTTTCACTCCCCCAACCTCACCGGTTGTACACCCCAATCTGCTCTCCTCTCCTCTCCTCGCTTCTCAGTCCAATGTCTGTCTCCCTCTTTGGTACATGTTGGTTTACTTGGTGCTCGAAATGCTGCCGGAACCGCCCAGTCCGATGTGGTTGCTGCCTGTTTCCTTGATAAGCTACGCTTTTGTTCACGGATTCATTTATCAGTACATATTCTAGCACTACTTTAAGGATGGCTCTGTAGTGTTGGCGCTGCTGGAGGTAAAGTCTGTTCCATATCACGGTAGGTAAAGTAGTATTGAACCGTATCTACATATTGCGCAGAGCGGCAAAGGAAAATGTGTTCATAACTCTTGATAAGAAGGCAGGGTCATGGAGTTGACAACAGCGTAGTATCCTCTCAGTCAAACCATTTCAGCCATGTACGTAAGCAATCTCTGTACATATATTTATATATATGTTATTGATGCCCAAGTGACATGTATAAGAATGCAGGCAGTGCATGTAACTCTGCCCAAACCAGATCAAACCAAGAGAAAACGTCAGCACTCTAAAATATATTGCTCAATGGCAAGCTGCAAGGGAGGGGAACGCCCAGGCCTTTTCGCCTTTGCCCGATGCGCAGGTAGAAACTCTCATTGCTGGATGCTTGGTCTGCTTATATTACAGCATTTTGACTTTGAGAATTGATGTGTTGTTTGATCAACCCGGACGGACGAACAGACGGGGCTGGCAGACGGGTAGGCAGATGGGGACGGTGTCACTACGGACAAAACCCTTGGAAACGTCAAGCACTCAACCCGACTGGGCGAGAAATAAAGTGACCACCAAGGTGGAGGAACAGAAGACGATGGACTGGTCATCGTGAGGCTGGCTGGCTGGCTGGCTGGCTGGCTGGCCGGCTGGCCGACTTGATTTGCTTGCTTGGTTACTGTAACCCTTCTCCCTCTCTCTTTTTCTTTTTTCATTCTTTTCTTATTTTTATTTTCCTCTCTTGATATCCTTACCATGCTTACATCACCTCAATACCAAGCATGTGCTCACTTCGTAGAAGTATGCTTACACACCCGAAACCCACACAAGTTCGCCAGGTTCCATCCGTCCATCGATTCCCAAGTTGCGGGCGGGAACCTGAGTGCGATTCGATTGCTACCCACATCTGGCCGCTTGGTTCGGGTCCTTCCTTTGGTGCTTCCTTTGCGGCTGAACGGAACTTTCCGCTGTGCATCTGGTGCGTCAAGGATGAGACGGATGGGGTGCGCGGGTGAGGCGAGCGGGAAGTGAAGCCGGTGGGTTTGTGGTGCGTCGTAGATGGGCAATATTTGGATTTGAAGGTTGGAAGTAAGTAGGTACAAGGTAAGTGGCTCTGGAGTCTGTGTCGACTGGACTGAGCGTGAGTGGCTGAAAGCCAGGTCCTCAGTACTGGACTAACGAATATAGTGGGAGGAGAGTATCGATACCATTATGAGAGCGGGTTGGAAACGGTTCGGAATGGCCGTCGAGCTGTAGAGCGCGAACGGAAAGACCAAGATGCAAGGATATGATTTCCAGCTAAAGCGCTCAGTATCAGTTGAATATTCCCAAGATATTGCATAGACCAAGCACTATACTCCAGCCAATAGATGATGTGTTGCAGCACAAATGACAGACACCACGAAATCTATTGGGCAGCAATAGACACTTTCGCAATCTCAGATCCCGCCACCACATGTCCTTCCCAAACACTTCCGTCAAACCAAATATCCACAAACCCTTCGTGAATCTCTACACTTTACTACACAAACATTTAGATATCCAAGCTGGGGCAACGCTCCATAATTGTGACTATTATTGAATGTATCTTCCGCAACGAGCAATCTTACGCGGCATGTACTTGGATGGCAATCCATTCCATTCTGCTGCATCCGGGTTGACGCATGCTTATATCAAATCTACACATCCACACAAACGCAGTAATCCATCCTCGTACACTATTCTCAAAACGTTCAACAAAGCAGACTGGGAAGTGGCCTGATCTGATCTCATCTCATCTCATCTGTTGGTCAAGCAAGGATTTCCCCACTGAGATCTGTTCACTGCAAGGTACATGCTTGAGCAGTTCCACCTCTCCTCACTTATCTAATCTACTTGTGCAGGCCATCTGAAAGTAGGCATCAATCTCCTCTCTCAACACGAGTGCCTCCTTCCCAGTCACATTTCCACGGGTATTGTTATTTCCGCTTCTCTTCCCTTTTCCTTTCTCTCTCCTTCCAATCTCTGCGAACCACTGAAATCAAAGCAGCCCACAAGCGAGGCGACCTATCAGTTCCCCCAATGGAGGCAAGTGTGCATGTGTACAAATCACACAATCAATCAAATCCCAAAGGAAGGCCAACCTTGTTGATTCGGGCCCGAACCATCGGTAGCGATGCCTGTCAGTCAGTCAGTCAGTCAGTCAGTCAGTCAGTCAGTCCACCACTTCGCCAACCAGTTATTCAGTCAGTCCATTAGTCAGTCAAAGCAGTCTATCAGCCGGGAACTATCTCCTTTCCAACCCTTTCCAATCTTAGTATCCCAATGCGAAGTGCCAGTAGCCCACCTCAGCACACGTACACACACACACACATATATATATATATATATACAAACACAGCTCTCTCAAAATTTTCTGCTAATGCGTCTTCCACACACGCTGAGTACAGCCACATAACAAAAGGTAAGATAGATCGGTCACAGCCTAGTGTAGTCGTAGATGTACATGAAGGAAATGACCCACTGATTTTTGCTGCTCTAATTTTCTCCATGGTTTTGTCTGGAGTGAGTGTAAAGTCCGGGATAGAGATCTGGGAAAAGATTGACAAATAGGGCAACGGTCTCCATCTCTGGCTGTGTTTGCCTGCCTTTACACAATTCTTGAAAGTAAGGATTGCGAAAATCATTCGATCGTTTGTAAGCCTTTGTTTTAGAGTTGGGATGTCTTTCTCGACTTTTACCCAAAATTGTCGGTATATATACAGGCATATCGCGTAGTAATGGCTACGAGCAGCACGAACTCGAATGAAGCCCAGGTACCTACTGATCTTGCTATCGTAACGCTACCGTAACACTGTATTATAGATGCCTTCAGATGCCGATATAAGCGGCTCAGAGTTTCGTTGCTGTCTACACAAAGCAAACTCGCCATCTACAAACTTCAGTCTCATCCAACTCAAAATGACATTGACGATGACGACTTTCATAGCAAAGTACCATCTACATACATAGCCACTCTTGATCCCAATCCCATCGGTAGTGGCCCCCTCCCCTGCTTCTTCACTGCCTGACTGTCTGCCTACTCTCAAACCCCGTCCAGAATTTCTTTCTGCTCCGCTCAGTTCTGTTTCGTCGTAGAATCCCATCCGATTGCTGCCCAATCCCACCCACTGAAATTTACCAGATTACTCCTGCCATCGTCAACATGACCCCTACCATCACCACCATCATCGTCACCACCACCCCCTCCAGCTACAGGTCCGGCTCCAGATCCAGCTCCAGCTCCAGCGAGCCCACAGGTTGCTCCGTGATTCTGGCCGTCCGGTCGATCGGCTTCGCGGCACTTGACGAGCCACGAATATGGAGACCGACTTTCTTCTTCAACTCACTCGTAGCTTCACTGGGATCCCAAAGCTCAACCCCTGTCCTGTGCATACTGTATAAGGCAACGTGTCAACCCAAGCCTGGACTCAATCCAAGCATCGAAAATCACTTATCAAGCTTTCAGACGATCCAACAGCCTGCCAGGGAGGTTTCTACATACCCTTGTAAAAGAGACGGTGACTAGGGTTACTTTTCGATTGTCCTGATGACCAGATTCCGATACGCAGGATGCGGGCAAGAAAGCCCACTTTCCAAGTAGCTTTGTTGGACGAAGGATCGGCTGTTAAATCGTTCGGTCCCTCGCTCTCGACAGCTCCGCTCAGCATACATAAAAATCCATAGAAATATATACTTGCTACAACATCAAAGCTCGAGCATCCAAGTAGTACTCACAGACAAAGCAAGGCTTTTCACCACTTCTATTACTTACGTATGCTTATGTACCTGTCTACGTACATAGGCTTATGCACAGTATCACGAAATTTATTCCCGCTTCTTTGCGTATATTGAATCTCGGCTATGCAAAAGCCAGTATTGAACTAATCACCCCTCAAGAGACACACTGGCCAGCTCTACGATGGGTTTTTTTGTGTTTTCTTTTTAAACGATTTTTATTTGATTTGATTTATCTATTTGATCTTCTCAATACCATTAATTGAGACCAAAAAATTCAAAAACACACCCTAAATAACCCTAAAAATAGACACGGTGTGCAAACGTCAAATGAAGGAGAGGGTTGATGTGTTGTGTTGCTACCGGCCTGTCCGATAGAGCAACCTCAGCATCCCTTCTCCATTCACTGATCCCTCCCCTTTTTTAATTTCCATTTTGGAAGACCGAATTTTGGCGTCCAAAAGTTGGCTGCTGCTTGTACCTGGCCTAGGTAAATGCATGCGCCGCTGAATCCCATCCTTGGTATCTCAAGTGCTCCCAGTGTATCGCGAACCATGTGCTGTTGCTGTTGTTTCGCTTTCCGTTTCCCAAGAGGGAAAGGAACAAAAAAAGAAAAAGTGGGGGTCTCTCTTGAGAACGGTTCTCTTAAGATGCTGACGTCCTGAAGCCCTGCAACAACAAACCCCAATTTGTAAAAGCTTCATCTATGGTCATGCTGACGCTGACAAAAATAGGAAAAAAGGCGATTGAGAAAATCAAAAGATTCGTAACAGACATACTCATCCATCAAATATGTGGAGAAATGATACCGCATCGCTCCTGCAAATGTACATGATATACAGATTTGTCGTAGTATGCCCGCAAGAAGCAGCAACCAAGGGAAAAAAAAGGAAAAAAAAAAGAATCCAAATCGTTCTGGTACATGAGTAGAGAGCTCTGAATTTGAGCAGACTCAACCATAGAATCATGAAACAACCATTATAAATAAAAAGCAACCAAGATCCAGAAGATAAGGGGATGAGATGAGGAACAAGGGAACGTAAGAAGGAAGAAGCCATCTCAATCGCGTTGACCAGCGGCCGGCCAAAGATCAGTACTTATCGAGCTGCTTAATCCTCGCGTGTTTGTCGCAAAATCACTTTTTTCGCCGTCGGCTGATGGTTGACCATGTGTTGCAGCGCCACGCCACTGCAACAAGTATGCTGCAAATCGCTTGTAAATGCACCAGTCGCGCACCATGTTTGTGCTTGCTATCGTTTCAACAAGTAGTGATGACAAGCTCTTCAATACACTATGGTATACATCTGCGTGCATCTTTGTTGCAGCAGCTAGATAGGCGTCCAGCCCAGGCTGTAGCCTCCAGGGTGTGGCAGTCCTTGGTACATCTGGTACTGTGGCTGATGCATTGGTGAGTGAATGAATCCGGGTGATTGCTGGGACTTGAGCTGCGCGGGGTATGGTAGGCCTTGGAACTGCTGCTGCTGCTGCTGCTGCTGATGGTGCTGGTTTTGTTGTTGTTGTTGCTGCTGCTGCTGCTGCTGCTGCTGTTGTTGTTGCTGTTGCTGCTGCTGCTGTTGGTGGTGGTGATTCTGCTGGTCGTAGTATTGCCTGTAGTCTTGCACATTGTGAGAGGATGCTGGGCTGACAGGCGTCATTTCCTGTGGCTCCGGCTCGCGCTTCATGCCCAACTGTGACTTGTCATCCTTTTCCATCTTGGGAGCTGCTCCTCGTCCCTTGATACCGCAGTTGCTGTTCTTGTAGACCCGGACCAGTACCGACAACAGAATCTGGAGCTTCTCAGGCAACTCGTCAAAGTTTTCAATGTCGTTCATCATCTTGAGGTAGTGATCGAGCTCCTTTTCGTGGAACTTGCCGATATGAACCTGTGATAAAGGATAGCTGATCAGCATCTGATCGTAGACCATCAACCGTAGCAAGTGTAGCTCACCTTCATATTGCCAATAGTGCTGAATTCTTTCTTGCATCCTTCCATGGGGCACGGCTTCTTGGGCTCGTACTCGTGCTTGTTTCTGACGTGAACCTTCAAGCCGCCGTTGGACGAGAACTGCGTGTTGCAAATGTCGCAGCTGTAAGGCTTTTCAAAGGTGTGCTTCCTCTTGTGCGCCTGATTAATGCGAGTTAGTTGCCTGCAACAAACGCTTGTCCAGGTAACGATGTGGTTTGCTTACTTTGAGGTTTCCTGGCTGTGATACGCGCATACCGCAGATGTCGCATTGCTGTCATTGACGTGTCAGGAATTGCGCTTGTGTTAGGGTGTCTGGTTGATTGCGGCTTAAAAAGCTTACATGTGGCTTCTCCCCAGTGTGAGATCGCGTGTGTGTCTTGAGTTGTGCTCGTTGATGAAACCGCTGTGGACAAATAAGGCATGCATATTTCTTGTGTCCCTTGGATCCGGTCGGCTGCCATAATTCCTGGGTTAGTATTCCAAACATGACCTGCTGGATACTCCAAGTACATTATGACATACCTCTTCTGCGAGGGGAGAGGGCATTGATTCTGGCGTCGAAGCACAGCTGGATGAGTCTTTGGGACGCATCACCATTTTGGCCTTCTTCAAGAAGACATCCACTGGCTTCTGGGACTCGAACTGCAGTGAGCCGTCGGTCTTGACGTACTTGGGACAAGTTTTAATGTCCTTGTTGTCGCTATCTGGATCAGACTTGACTGAGAGGCTCTTCCTCGAGTCTCGTCGGTCCCCACTTCTGTCAGAATGGGCAGGGTGTGCGTCGCCGTAGCGCATGGCACGCTCCTCGTCTAGGGGTGGGGTTGGAGGCGCGTTCAGGCGCGAACCACTTCGGACTGGCATTTCTGGCCAGGAACTGGACGATGCTGATGTTTGGTAACCATAGGGCTGGTAGTCTGAAAAGTGGCTGGTGTATGTTGCGGTGGACAATGGTGTCACTGGGCTCTCGGCAAATGTGGTAGGCATGTTGAAGGAGGTGGGCATGCTGGATCGCTGCATGGCAGCAGGCGACGGAACGACCATACCCATTTGCCATTCTGGAGCGGGCTGGTGTGCGGGATGCCACCGGTCCCACGATTGCTGTTGGAAAACTGGCATGTTTGCGATGTGAAGAAGAGGTGGAAAGCCTACGCCTGAGACTGCTGAGCGTCTTGATTGCCTCAAGGCCTTGTTTGAGACAGTGTTTCGCCGTCGACGAGGTCAAGTCTGTGGTTCGCTAGAGGAATGAGTATATATATTTATGATATATCCTTGGAAGAAGTGTTGCGAAACGAAGTAGCAAGAGCGAGATATATGGAAGTAGATGGGAGATGTCAAAAAGGCAAAGAGCAAAATCAGTAGTGCTTGTGTGACTCAACAAGGTGAAGATCAAGTTGTTGATGTTGATGAAGAACGAAGAGAGGACTCTGTCGGGATGATGACGGGAAGAATCAACGAGAGGCGTGGTGGTGAGACTCGGGGCACAGCAGAGGTATATCAATAAGTCTGAAATACGCCTGAAGGTCGAAGGGTGGGCCTTGCGCGCTGTTAGCCACAAGACGAATATCCGACTAGATTGGGGATATCTGGGTCATAAGAAGCAACGAAGCCATATTCTGGAGATATGGCAGGAGAAGGGACCAGGTAGGTTGCAAGTATGTCACCTATTCATGGAGGGTGGTGGTGGTGGTCGCGGAGGCAGTGGTGGTATTTTCCCTCTCGTTCTCGACGGGGCCTGGGCGTAAGTAGAGCCAGGGTCAGCATCGAGGCGTAGGAACATCCATGTGAGTGAGTACGTACCTGAGATACGGAAGGTACCTCTGCACTCAACCCTGAATCATCTATAATTGACATCCTTCGAGGTTAGCTAGGCAGGTACGTACCTGACCTCTGGGCTCTGATCGGACCCTTGTCAAGGACGGCTCCTTCCATGACAAGGGTCTGGACATAATGGGCAAGAGTCCACCCACGACGCAGCCTGCCAAAATGACCCACCCCTCTCCCCTAGCAGATACCTAAGACACTTGAGTACTTATCGCATGTAGTTTAAACACAGTATACGCCGCTCTCCTCGTCATCCTGGGCCTCCTCCTCCTCCTCGTCCCCCTGCTCGAGGGCAAGACATGCTGCGCGGCTGGGGGTCTTGCCTGCTGACGAGCCCATCCAATGTGTACTTTGGTACAAGAGTACTTGGCCAAGTATCGACTTGATGAGGCCCTCCCCCCCCCCCAACTGGGTGCTGCAGCCAGCAGTTGTATGTATCGCCCGCAGACGGTGGGTGGACTACGCTGGCAGGCCGGCAGGCAAGGTCGGGCAGGCTGGCGAGCTGAGCAGGGCTTTTGGATGGCAAAAGGTCGGCTTGGGCTTGAGCTTGAGCTTGAGTGGGGCCCGTTGCTGGCCGCTGGCCATCGTCACATTGCGCGCCCAGGTTTGTGCGAGCCTGAAGCTGAGACTTTGGTCAGTGAGGCTTTGACACAAGATGGACGCGCCGGATCTGGAGGCCCATTCTCTGCAGAGGATCCAGCAGGCGGTCCGCCCAGGTCCACAGGCTGGCTGGCTGGCTGGCGAGATGCCTCAGGAGCAGAGACAGGTGACGAAGCCATGCTGGATCGCAGCCTGTCAACGGTTTTTCCTCTGCCACGATATCGCTCGTGGTGGCGGGCCAGTGGCTCGAGAGAGGCGTGAGACATTGACGCATTGAGCCCTCTCTGGGCGTGGGCAGAGAGCAGAGTCCTGGTGAGCCCGAGACCTCCCTATGAGCATGTTCTAGACCTGCTCCTCGTTTAATGGTATTCTGTTCTGTTCCTTACTGTCCTTCCTTGCTGTGCTCTATTGTGGAGGCTCTCCTCGCCTCCTGGACCCTTCTGAGCTTGTGCTTTCCAAACTAACTTGTTCTATTCTGACCTGCTCTGATCTGATTTTGTTTGTGCAGCTGCGGGTTCTTCCAGGCTGCACATGTTCTGCTGCACCCGTACAGTATAATGCCGAGTTGTGCACTTTCATAACGAAATAGTTGCTTGGAATGGAGCTCTTGGTGGGTTTCGTCGCTGTATTTGGTTGTGATCGTGGCGGTAGAGGGCCGAGTGATGTGTAGAGAAAAGGTGATATTACGAACTTGGTGGAGCGTCTGGTAAAGGCTGTCGTCTGCAGTGTGGGATTCAAGGGCCCCTGAGAGCAAGGGCTATCCCAGCAGGCGCTAACAGACCCCAGCAGCGGGAAGCCCCATAGCTCATGGATCATAGATCAGAAGAATTCTTGTGATGGCCCAAGCACAGTATTGAAGTGTTCTTCTACCAAGAAAGTACTTTTGACACACAACCTGGGGAAGCGCATCGCTGCAGCGCGTGCAGCAGACTGGCAAGAAAAAGGCGGATATTATGCGCGAAGGTGATGGGCAGCAGCCTTAGAGCACTCCAGGAGATCCTTACGTTCGAAAGTAGTACATGTGCTATGTACCGATGTACTGATGTACAACAATAGTGCGCTGGAATGCGGTCTCAAGGCCTCTCTACCCGCACCCCCTGCCGGCTCCGCACAGCTAATACGGGAAGGACCACTTGAACTGCGGTGCAGGGGAGAAGACACTGGATACATCGATTAGAGCACATCTAGAAGCGAAGGTACCTTGGACGAGTGGCCCTTCCCCAAAGACGCCCCGTCAAGTACCCCATACTGGCCGCACAAAATGCACCCAAGTCAGTACGTACCTTTGTGTGTCCTTCCAAGGCCGCTACAGGGCCCATGCAAGTATTCGATACGGCCTGCAGCGCCTCACGCCTCGCTGTTTGCCCTCCTTCAGAACCTCCAGCACCTGCCATTAGCAATACTTGGGTACTGGCAGCGCACGTCATATTTTCGCCTCAGCCGTAGGGCAGCATCGTAATCAGGCTTCTTCATCTCTATGTCTATTCCCAATGCAAGCTGACCATGCTGGCTGCCCTTCGAGGATACTCACAGCACTGTTGAAGGGCTGTTAAAATCAAACGGCAAACGCACCGTACGTGTTCCATGGATGTGCATGACCATATGTTTTGGGCCCTGCAGTCTGAATTGACCTGGACTTCTTGCCAGTGAATCTCGTCCTCCTCTTCGCACGCACGAGCAAACAGCCACATCGACACAACTTCACTCCCAGAGCTCCAGGTGGATCCCGATTGTTCTCGAGGACTGCATACGATACGACAGGTGTCAAGATTTGGCTTGATACTCGTACTCTGCCGTGCCTGCGTCTGCGTCTGCGCGTCTTGCTGCATGTCTTGCTGGCGCCTCTTAACGCTTCCACTATGACGGGGCCCGACCTGAGCCTAGCCTGGCCTGATCGAAGCAAGCCTGGCAGACTGGGAAAGCGGGGCAATGGGTAATGGATGGGTTTTATTGATCAGCCTCCATCTTTTGGTCTTTGGCCGCTGGTCGCTGGTCTCTCCGCCCGCCCCCCAATCTCAGCCTCGATCCGACGGGGCACTACGGCTGGGCCAACCACCTGCTCCCGTCAGCACCCAAGCAAGGGACCGCACGCCATATGGCTGCCAGGACATTTGATGGCGGCCCCCTCTTGTCGCACACTGCTGCTGACACGTCTTGTCGTTCGCTCTTGCGCCTGCCAGTAGGCTCAACTGGCTCCACCAAACAGGAACGCCCCTCTTTCGGACTGCCAGAAAGCTGGGAGCTTTTCTTCCCAAGCATGGCGTGTCTCAGGTGATATAGGGACTCGACTCACTCGACCCGCCCAAATCTCGTTCATCACTATGCAGAAACAGAGAAGTGCTTACAGGGTTGATGAGCCAGCCTTGCCAGTCGACCGTCCAGCAGACTGCTACTGACTTGGTATCTGGGAACCCCTCCAAGCGCAGTGTTTTCTTTCATCTTTTTGTCACTAATAGCCAGTCACGTTTTTGAGGCCCGGCAAACATCATCCACTGGTACTTGCGAATCACAGAATCCGTCATGCATGGCACCATGACAGCCAACATTGTCAGGGCGCCTTCAGTGTGACCCCTGGCGATGTCTTGCCATACGGAGACTTGCCCGGCGCATGTCAGATCTCCACCCACTGCGATCCCGTAATTGACAGGTCATATTCTTTTTTATTTCTGAGGATCATTTTCCTCCCAGATATACGTACTCACGTCAAGCACTCTGGATAAGAGCACCATCAGCAGCAGCAATCGATAGGTTTCAGCCTTTTGATCTGGAAGGTCTGGACGGAGCCGTCGTGGTGGTCGTTGCTCTCTGCAAACTACCACGACAAAGTGCGGTGCAGCCCACTGTCGACCAACTTAAGCGCACTTGCGGCGGCTCGCGCCGGAGTTTTGTCGCACCCAGAAGCGTCCGTCCTTTCCTTTCTTTTCTTTTTTGTTACTTTTCATGTGCGTCTCGCAACAGAGACCTGGCCACCCATCCGTGCCCTGCATATACTTTGAATTCGGCACCCTGGTGGCGTTCGGGTCACCACATCGCGACGCGAACCGATTCCGCTGCTTTTTATCTGGGGCAAGCCGCCCAAAGCAAAGAGGCCCGCCGACCTGGTCCGTCGAGGCGATCTGTTTCCACTCTGTGCGCCTACTCAATGGTTTTGCTTGCACGACCAAGGGTTCAAACGTTGTTCCTTGTGCAGCCCCGTATGGTTGTACATGGCTGCTGCCTGCGGGATCGGAGTGTGGCTCCCACCTCCCAGCCTTTTTTTCCCTTTCAGAATAAAGGTTCGCAAGCACTTCTTTTCCGGGCAAAAGAAGAGTCTTGCAGTTTTTTTGCAGGTGTTTCGATCTGACATGGCTCGTCACACAAAATGCAAGCGGACACGATCGACAAGGCAAAACACTGCCGCAAAGCACAACAGCTTGAATGTGATCTAGGCGCCGTTATTTGGTATACAACGCTTTTCTGATCTTGCAGGTCCATGAAGCGCGCCATGAAAAGGTCGACCGATTTCGTGCCAACGTTGGTCACAAAGTTGACAAGTCTACCCGCAAGGCGCAGCGGCTACCAGCCGTGCGCGGCTACAGCATGAGACCTACAATTCGATACGCTCCGTGATCAAGCGGTTGCTGGCGGCAGCGAGAATATTGATTTGAAGAGACTTTTTCAGCTTCCTTGCTTGCTTGCAGGAGATTTCGATATGGCCCCCTTCAGGAGATGACGCGTCCCAGCACCTGTTGCACAAGGCCGGCCACGATCAAAGAGGCACTGCTGCTGCTGATGCTGCAGGACCTTTGTTCGATATTCAGATGCTTAGATCGTATCTACGATATGTGACCAGCGTCAAGTTTCAGTGGAGACGAAGACTCAGAGGCCGTATGTAAGAAGTCGGCTGAAAGTCCTTACTCAGGATTCTGCGCGCAGTGGACTCTGGATCCCTGGCTCGTCACGACGCTGCGGCAGTTACATGTCATGTGCATAGCAGCAGTGCATCGCCGCGGATGCTCAACTCGATAGGTGACCATAGCCAGTCACAGTCCGGTATACAGCACAACCTTGAAGCTATCAGATATTTTCTTCTTAGCTTTGTCACTTGGTTTTATGTTATTGGGAGGCAGCGTATACGGCCCCACCAATCACTCGCTATGGACTGCAGCAGCCGCCGCGGAAGCATACGGCTGCACTGCGAAACATTTCGGAGAACCTTTTTTTCCCAAACACGTGTATGCGCTTAGCTGCCGTTTGATTTCTTCATTAGCTTCCGAAATGCACGTGCTTCAATGTGTCGATCGCAGAATGACCATGTCGGCGTGGGGGCTCTGCTCGTTGGGCTTTTCCTGAGTACTATCGTGGAACTTTCGAGGCTAAGCATACTTGTTGTCGATTGCTTACCTGCCAACTTCTACGTTGCTTGTTTATTTACTGTGTCTCTCCGGTACCAAATTCGCAAGCTTGGCAATTTTGGCTGCGAAGATCAGTATCAATCAAGACGATAACAGTTCTTACGGTGTATGCTTCATATCGCAAGCATACCCCGTTCACATCTATCAATCAGACACTAAGCCGTCCATCTTGATGCACTTACATCTGGATTCTCCACCAGCATGACAGGGAAGAAGCAGATCCACTGCTCGTCCCCGAACAGGTGCTGGAAGCGAAGGGCTGGACTACATCCTCTTCTCAGGAACTGCTGTACAGTTTTTTCCGCAGAAGGACAAAGAAATCCATCAAAGATGTCTGTTTTGTCTCTCGATCTCTCAAGGTCCATTTTCGCAGTTCGGACCCCTCCAACAGACGAGGCGGACCTGGAGATGTGCAATCTTTCTGATGCACCACCATGGTACGGATACGGGGCCATGTTGCTGCGATCAGGTTAGTGCGTGCGTGCAAGGACGCCTGTTCCTGTTCCCCGTACGTGCACGCACTGCACATTACTGAACAGTATATGAGTCCTGTAAGCAGATTCTGAGGAAAACAGGCGGTTGATGCGAGGAGATGCAAGAGCTTTCTATCAGATATCAACTTTTTCACCTTGCAAGCAGAAAACGACAAACAGGCCGACGACGGAACCGTTTCCATTTTGGGGTTTTAGATTTCGTCGCTGGGGTCGGTTTGTTTTATGTTGTGCTGGTCATTAGTGGTATTGGTGTTGTCTGGATGCGGCCTGTGTGTTGCTTTGCAGCTTAGCTTTGCTTTGCATTACATTTCCCCATTTCCCGGGCCGGACGGATCTCGAGCCCGGGCCCAGAAGTGCTGTACTGTACTGCAAGAAGCGGCTACGGCTGCAGTGCTGAATCTATGTAGATGAGATGTGAGATCTCATAAAAAGTAAATGGGCGGGTTAAGTAGACAGGCGAGACTGTCGTAGCGCTGTATTGGAGGTGAAGGTGTATAGTAGTATTATTCTTTTAGTTTACTCAGCTACATATGTGTATGTACTTGGTGGGCCAAAGTGGGCGTGCTTGGTTGAAGCTGTCGTGCTTACTTGAATCTGGACTTGTATAGATGGGTGCCGGAGGTACTCGTCTATCTGGAGACAAGGATGGATGTGTGGAGGATTGCTACTACGCAGCTAGATGAAGGGTAGGATTCGGTGCTTAGGCGAACAGCGGGCGTTGGGTTCCGTGGACCAGGCGCGTGGGTTTTTTTTTTTTTTTGGCTTGGTTTGGTTTGGTTTGGGTCTTGTTGCTAAACTGTAAATGGGGTGCGAGAGCGAGATGATTTCGTTGTTTTGAAGTTTGTGTGTTGTGAACACTGGGCGAGGGGTAACGGCAATCAAGCCTGTCAGTCATATCAATATGTGATAGCTTACTCGAAAGGGGTTGATGCAGCTGTTGCTTTACGATACGATACGATATGATGCTGATGCTGATCTGACGGTAAGGGTACCTGGAAGTTGAAATATACAAACGAACGAATGGATTTTGATTGGCTAGATGTAGGAGTAGGCGTTTGATGTAGTAGTTGGCAGCAGCATTCGCCGCATTCGCAGCATCAGCAGCAGTGAATCGAAATGCTGCATGACAAATGACGTACTTTGGCCGTTGACACCGTTGAAAACGTGGAATTGGCCTAGCGGGCCAAATACTTTAGTCGACCCCCACACGCCCGTCCCACGCTCGAGGTGGAATATACAGACAGTACTATGGACAAAAGGCTGGACCGAAGCATACAACTGTGAGTAGTTGTTCGATTTGAAGACAGGTTTGCGAGAACAGACGGATATAGGATGCAGAGACTGCCGTCTCGTTTGCTAGCGAGCCGCAAGCGAGCCAGCAGGCCAAGCAAAGCCAACAAAACAATCAAGGCAGGGGCTTGGAAGCGAATAATAGACATATCATTTACAGGCTCAGCGTGGGCTCAGCTAAGATTATGTAGGTGAGCATGTTTGTATGCACATGTTAGACTGGTAGGCAGAATACTGTGTCCTGTCTGGGGATGTGTGTGCAAGAATGGAGTTGCCATTGCGAGTTGTGGAAGACTCCAAGGCGTGGATTTGTACGGATGAGATCATATAGGATGTCAATGTGATGCGATTCCATTCACAAATAGGTACTCGGCAGTTGTGCTGTTCGACAAAGGCAAGTCATGCACATGCATACAAGTGATGAACTTGATCGTGTCGTGGGCCACCAAATTGGAGATCAGTGTCTATCGGATATGTGGGGTAAAAGTAACCCTGCAGACAAACCACAAGATATCTCGATGCGCATGACAGAAACATGCATCTAGAGATTACAAACAACAGCAGTGCTGCAAGCACGTAAAGTCATCTGAATTAACAACTCCCCGGTTTGTCCTGCTGCTGTCCCCTCCTCCCCCCCCCCGGCCTCCGGCACCCCGGTCCTCCCCTCGTCCGGGACCCACAAGCCGGTTCCTCCGCCCCTGTCCGACGGACGTGAACAGCCAGAGAACCAAACAGACACAAAACATAATATAAAAAGGAACAAGAGCAACAAGAAGAAAAAGAGGAGCGGCAAGTAGCATCAGCAAAGAATGGGAAAGCAGATCTGTCAGATTTCTGGGTCCCATTGTAGAATTTCATCCTGAGGGAGATCCACTTCAATGACGGAAGTGCATGCTTGGTCCCCAGCCAGGCACAAGGCACACGAGACAAGAACCCCAGGGCCCAGGGCTCGATATCAAACCAGATTATAGTAGCTCGGTTCGCTATCATCGATCGTGCTGGTCAAGACTGTCTGCACGTATCGATCCATCTCTCTCTTTCGCCTTGGCACTTTTTGGGGGTTGTTGTATGGATATCACTTTTCAGAAAAGTGATATTTTGGTTTGTTTGGTTTCCAGCATCCAACAACACGTATGCGTGGTACCTGGGTCGCAAGGCTTGATTTCTTGCCTGTCCATGTTTTCGAGTTTGCCCAACGTTGGCGTTTGCAAGCGTTGCTGGCAACGGAAAGTACAGCGGCAGCAGGCAAGGTCAAGCAAAAAGATGGGACGTTATTTCTTGGATTTGCATACCCGTATGATGGCCGGGCCCAACAGCACACGCATTGCTCGGATGTATCCATCCAAGCAGTAGAATTAGAACTTGGTTCGGGTGTCTTGGTGGGAAATGTTGCTCGTGTGGTGCCATGATTCACCGTGTCACCCTGTCAGATACGATAGTAGTTTGACAGGCGTTGAGCGTTGGACCCAATGACTGCGATGTGTTGTGGCCCAATGGACCATTCTAGACTGTGATTGCAGCAGGATGATGATATCAAGAGCATCCGAGTGGCCAGTAGACAACACATTCCTGGCCACCTCAACGACTTGCATAGATTGATTGACCATGCTAGTAGCCAATACCCAGTGGCTGGCTGGGCTGCAGTTGTGGTGGCTCTACGAGTAAAATGACCGTCGCACAATGGCCCTGTGTTATTCAACAAATGCTTTTGTTGTGGCTGCTTTGTTGGCCTGTCTACGAAACTTCAACTTTGTGAGTTGTGTATTTACTGGGTTTGTCCTTGCAGCCTCGACAGGCGTGGGGAGATTAGCGAGATCGAAACGTGGCACGGCCACAAGCGAAAACTAATCTTGCTCCCGAGCTGGTTTTGCTTGGTGTTGAAAGCACAGTACTAAGGTGATGGAGGGTTTTGATGTTTGATACTGTAGGATTGTATGTGACTACAAGAGAGCGTGGAAGAGGAGCCGCAAGACAGGGTTGCAAACGAACGCACCAGACGGTAGAAGTCAACCCTGGATAAGGTGGATAGAAACAAGCAGATGGACATGGAAGATGCTGGGTTGGATCCGCCCACATGGCAGGAGGCAAGAACACTTGGAAAGCGCACCGTACCGTCAGAATGGGCCCGGTATGGTGAAGCGGTTGCCTTGTTCTGCCCAGGCTTGCGAGTTCGCGCAGCTATGTGTGTGGTGCGCGGTCTCGCAGCGTCTGTACGCTTGCAAGTATAATGTATCCAGGGATTTCCTTGACAGTGGCCGTTCGATGTAAAAAGTGGGGAGCAAGACTCCCCACCGTAAGGGCTTAGGGCTTGCTGTACACGGACCAGGCACTTCCCACTGTCACCGAGTGTGATCAAGGCAAAACACATGATGGCAGAATTACTATACTATGTATACGATCATGGCAATTGTGACAGCAATGACAGTGTAGCAGTCGCACCGCCTGAATTTCTTGCCTTGAGGCGGTTTCCGGCGCTGGAGATGGCGTCAAGCCCAGACTCATGATGGAAGTACTTCAGTACACCAAAGACATCGGCGAGAAACGTGTGGCTTGGCACAGTGAGGGTCTCGGCGCAAAGGCTGGGGAGTCCCTGTATGAGGAAAAGGGAAGCAACACCTTCCAGAGAGGGCACGATATTGCGGCCAACCCAAAACACAAAAGAACTTCGACTTCCGTTTCTGGGTCTGCATTTCCTCTTTGATATTCCCATTGTTGATCCTTCTCCTGCCTACACAGTCGCGATCTGGATCCCCGCGACCAGCGCTGTTCTCCACTGCCAAGAACAAGCAATCTCGGCATCTGTCACATTTCTGGCTTCTGGAGGCCTGAGATGCGCATGGCCTGGACCTCTCTCACGAATCTTGCGCCGAGCCGGCCAGAGATGAGATGAGATGAGCTGAGGGTGAGAGATATGATGCAGTCGGCAGAGCCTTCTCATCTCCACTGCCTGCAGCCATCGCCAACCCATCGTCACCAGTCACTGCCGGCAAAGTCCTCCTCGCCAGACTCGCCCTCACCCCTCCCTCGTGCGCACCCTCACACCGCCACGGCTTCAGCCCCCACAGCCTCCTGGTCCTGCATGCTACTCCGGTTACATGCGGAGTAGCACGTACCTGCTCGAGGCCCCTCAAGCCACGCTGTGGACAGGCTCTCTGTGTGGCTACTTCCGCTGCAAGTCGGCTCGGGGAATTGCCCCGCCCATGCACGGACTCCGGTGACCCGTCAATAACTCGACTCTGGTCGCCGACACGGGACCAGCCCTGGACTCGGCCTAGCAGGTACGTATTCATCCATCGATGTGTCTATGTACTGCTGCCATGTTCTTTTCAGTGCAATTGATTAATTGGTTTGATGATCCCCAGGCTCTCGCGCATACTACAACCCTATACGCACATTCTCTTTGGGCACCATGGCAAATTAATTCGAAACACTCGTCAGGGCCCAGCTCTGCGGCCGTCGCCGTCGCCCAAGACATGGTGTTTTTGCGATGCAATATGCCATCCTGCGATCGAATCAGAAGAAGCACCCCCGCCTCGCCATGCCGATTCTCACACGTCCAGTCTCTCTGACACGCTCTCATATGAGTTCCACATTGGGCCTTTCGCTCGGCTTCGCCCTGCCTGTTCACGTTGAGTGCTTTCCCAGACCAGCTGTTCAGCGACACGCTGGGAACTACAAACAGAGGCCCCACTATGCCAAAATCCCTCGTGTGAACACCAGGAACAACAGCATCTCGTCTTGCGCCCGCCCACTTGGGCCTGCAGGTCATATGGGGACTATTTCTAAAAGAGGCTACCCGCGATGTCGCGCAGCAAAATGGGCCCTTGACAGGCCCAGTCACTCTCTGGTCAGAAGGGGCAGGGCCTTGCACCAGGGGCCTTGTTAGGTGACGAGTGTCGGGTGATGCTCTTAAGAGAGGCAGCAGAGCAGCAAACAGCTTGAAGCGCGCCCAGCTCTCCCCACGCGAGGTAGTTGGAAGAGAGCAACAACCCCTGCTTCGATCCCGAGTCCCCTCCGATCTCCCTGAGGATCGATCTCGGAGTCAACCGCCTGTTCTTTCGCAAGACGGCGTGCGTTGCGTTGCGTGCTTAGCGTGCGTCAACAGGGCTCCCGGGGAACGACCGGGACAGTTTTTTTTTGCTGCCTTTCCCTTGCTGCGAGGGAGATGGGCCCCCCTATTTTTTTTGGCGAAAGCTGGTCGCATCGGCAGATGATGTGTCACTCCTGGTGCATATCACGTTCTATTGTTACAATATCTTGACATTGACCTTTACTTTCCATACGAGCCTTGCCGATTTCCCATCGCCAGACAGGGTTTGAGAAACGGCGGCAGACGTCAGATGCTTGTCACAGGTGGAAGGCCAACAGCATTGATTAAAAGGACACAAGCAGGTGAATGTTGCGTTGCGTTGCGCTGCGCTGCGTCGACCACGACCGCCACAATCTGATCACTCCGTTTGAGGAAAGAAAAAAAAAAAGAAGAAAAAAAAAGGCTATACAGCGTCGCAGTGAGGCTTCTGGAAGCTTGCCCCGGGAAAAGCATCGTCGACAGAGACGTCGAGAGAAGCGGTCAGCGACACAACTGACAACACGGGTTGCTACATGACAATACTGCTTGTGCTGTAGGTAGGCAGGCGTACACTGGGAAGAAGATAATGAGATGACACACACACAAAACCCACAGGAGCAAACCCCCCTTCCCCCCCCCCCAAAAAATGATAGATGCAGAGGATAATCACATGGATTGGGCTCTAGGCTCCTGGGGTGAGGAGATCCGAGTCGACGACCACCGGCTATGTGATATCTCATCTGCCTGTTTCCTTGTTGTTGGTGCTGCTGCTGCTGGAAATATCATATCCACCGTACTGAACGAGCTCGAGGGCAATGCTGCGAACGGAGTGTCTTGAATGACAGTTCCAGGCACGACATGTGCCAGGATGCAATCACAAGACTACAAGTGCATATAATCTGTTCTCATAGAACCATTCTCCAAACATTCATAATGACCCTTTTCCTTGTGATCGTTCCTGGCTCTTAGTCACCAGATTGCGTTGAACTAGAATATTCCTCATGCCGGTACCGCTAATGCATGTAATTGGTCACCTTCTTGACCGCTGCATAGCAATTTTATACTGTTTAGGTAGGTATTATTTTATTTCCCTGGCCCCCCTTGTTTCGAGACTGGGAAGACTATGCCAGCGCACAACCAGCACCCTCTTATTTCCAATGGAGCAAACCAGAAAAACAAAAACAAAATACTTGTCCGAAGTAGGAAAAAAAAGATCATACTGTGTATTGCACGAACAAGCGGGATGAAGAGCAGATGCCACGTGAAAAGGGCCAAAAAGGGTTGCCAAACGTGCCATCCGGCCCCAACGGCGGCTGGCTTCCGGTTGCGTATGCTTTTTTTATTTTTATCTTTATTTTTTATATGTCAAGGTGCCAACGTGTCAGTCATCCTTACATATATACCCTGGTGGGATAATAAAGTAAGGGCTGAAGTCCAAAGACAGAGCGAGGGGAATGGGAAGGAAAAGTAACGCACGGCGGGTAGGAGGGATTTTTTATGTCGATAGCCGCGCACCAGAACCAATGAACAAAGAGGCAAAAGGAGAGAGGAGGAAGAGAGAGGGAGAAAAAAAAAAAAAGGGAAAAAAGGAACGCACAGAGGGCTCAAAAGAATGGCGCACGAGCCAAGCGCAAGGAAGTCATCTCCCAGAAACTCGGGTCCTGTGCTGGAAAGGAAAAAAAAATGGTCTAGCTGGCACTGGGCAAACCCTAGATGGCGCCTATGTAAGTGTATTGTTTTGGTGACGGCTGTAGGCGGTGGTTTGGGGGGGGGGCCAAAAAAAGCGGAGGGGGAAACGGACTGCTTTCACACGAGACAATCCCCGTTGGGCGCACGATACCTACCCCATGTGAAAAAATCATGGAGAAAACAAAGGTCCACCTTTGGGCGAGCCTGTTCCCAACTCGCCTATCGGTTTTGGGATGGATGACATGGGCAGTCCATCCACTTGCTTTTACCATGCAAAGCACATGTCGGAGTCCAGGGAGTCAGTAGTCAAGAGTAAAAGGCAAGTCAAAACAACCCCTGATAGACAAAGACTGGGGCCCGAATTAGTGTACATGCCTAGCCAGGACTAGCTTGCCTGCCCTCTGGATGTAGGTGATGATAACCTGCAGGTATTCTGTATGTGCCTTAGCTTAGTCGTCCCGGGGATTTAGGCCGACGACGACACAAAGGGATCCGGGGCGGTGACGACGAACGAATGTGGTAATTGTGCGCGTAACCGAGTTCCTGGGCCCAGGGCGCATCTCAAACCAAGCCAAAGAAAAAGACCAGATGATCTTGATTGATGGGCCCCCCGGCCCCCAAGATTTGCTTTTACCCACATCTCATACCCATGGCACTGCAGTCACAGGGCTCATGCTCTTGGGCTCACTTCTACGTAATCTACAGGCTATCCTTGCCTTTGACTATGGCGGTGCTTCTTGACATGATCTATCGCATTTGACGGGTTCTCAAAACAAACAAAACAAGGAGCAATCCCAGGGTCAGATACGTCTAGAGATGGATGAATGCCGCATCAACACCAAAGCGAGGGGGATCTTGCGGATGAGGTGGGATTGAGAAGAGGAGGACGAGGGCTAGATCAGCCGGACTATACATTATATTGGCTGGTTGGAGTGAGATGTCATTGTTCTTTGCGTCCCCTGCTGGTGGCTGGTCATGGGAACAAATGCGAACGTATTGTGTGGGTTAATGGGGTTCAAGTGGACTCGAAACCCCGTAGACATGGACGTCCAACGTCACGGAGGCAAGAAAATGAAGGTTGCTTCTTCTGCTCTGATGGGAATTGGACCCAACAACAGACCTTGCCAAGGTGGTCGGTCTGTGGAAAGCATATCCATCTCACGAACGAAAACATACTTACAACGAAGCAAGCGGTCGGGGTGGTTTCAGAGTAGACGAGAGTAGGGCATGGGAACGTCCAATCTCGAAATTCCATGGATCATCCAAGCAGAGTCAATGTGTGAGCAGCAGCCGCAAAGAGCCTAGAAACTTGTAAATAAAATAAAAAGTCTGGTAGCGAAGGCATGGGCTATCAGTGAGGGGTTGCCCGCTAAGTTTCCGGGACGGGCCGCTTGTCGCTCGCTCGCTCGGTTTTGCATACACGGCACGCAGCACGCAGTATGGTGCATAGTACAGCAAGGAGCAAAGTAGTCCCTATTCCTTGTCAACTCGCCATGGTGGGCGAAGCTAGCGAGGAGAGCTGTAGCCGAGCACTTGATCTCTGCAAACGTGTAGGGTTGTTTGGAGCGGCGAGGTCGATGAACCCTTTAGCCAAGGGTCTTGTACTATATCGCCAACCAGCAGCTTTGTGCAAGCGAATGTTGCTGGCGATGGCCCGAGTGGAAGCCATTTCTGTAGATCGTGGAAGCCAAAGAATGGAAAATAAAACATGCAAAGAACCATGACATTGATCATATCATATCAGTCTCAGTATGTAGTCTGATGTACTGATTAGCATCTCACACAGCATTCTACACAGAACAAACCCAATCACGACTCTAGATGTTTAAGTAGCTAGTCTGGCTGTAATCTCTGAATAGCATGTGCTCTCAACGGCGGCGGCAAAACTCACGGAATTTCACATGAAGACCGTTGAGACTCCAGTGCTTTACGCTGTTGCAATAGTATAATGCCATTATACTTCGAGCTGTCTGGGACAAAACACTGGATATTCATGGGCAGTAAGTCCTTCTTCCAAAATGTGAAGACCCAAGAGTAGAGCCTGACCTTCGGCAGCAAGGGCTTCACAATTGGCGACTTCAAGGTAGGGATTACATAGACGTCTGACATCGTGAAATTTGCCTGACACTCAATGATAAAGCATATGTCGATCACGGATGCCCTTGAAGGAATAGCAAATCAACACGAAACTCCTGGAAAAGATTCCGGGCTGGATTGACACAAGCTAATTTGTATTCGCCCCGACGCTGTGCTCTCGACATTCCTTGTAGGGACTGCTGATATTGCCTGAACTCACTGGTAGATCATGAGCATAGTCACACACACACGCACACACACTGTCTCTGTGCCGCTGTCTTCTGATCAAATTGTCTGTTTTGGAAGCCAGATGTATGATGATCCGTCTGTGGGTAGACAGACACCCACACTGAAGGTCTACAAGAAACCCAGCAGCATCCAAGTAGATGTTGTGAATCGATTCCATACTTAATCTCCAGTCAAGGCGGCGTACCAGCATTGATCAAGCAAAATCCACATCAACACTCATAGCATGAAGGATCTTGAGAAGCGTGCTCTACAGACTATCTATCCATGGCTCATCCTCTCAACTTGGCACACTTGGAGGATACTGTTCATAAAAAAATATATCTGCCTCGTTGACGTATCTGCCGTACACATGACATGGCATATATAGCGACGAAAGTACAAGCCAATCCAAAGCGCGCAATTGGACTGACCATCGGATTTACGAACACATGATCTTCACGCTCTTGCAATCAAGAGCGTCGAGTATGAGCGTTCAGCTAACATGTCAACGCACAGAGAGCCACAGGCCACAAGAAGCAAATCAAGCATACAGCCTGCGTAGACGTGAGAACACACAATATTGCATGTAGTTGATCGTATTTACCATGACTATCAACTGCCTTCATCAGGCATAACGCGCGCAAGATCTGTCCGATCGATATCAAAAGGAATTAGAAAACTAATCATCATCCAGTCATGACTACATCCTTTCCGAATCTGTGTTGAACCACGTGACGTAACCGAATATGTCAGCTTGCCAAGCGAAGGCTTGTCTGTCACCAGACAAATAGCCGCGACGGACAAGGCTCTCAGAAATCAGAACTCCGTGATTCCAGGGCGAAAATTGACTGAAATGAAAGAATGCCAAGTCGACGGAATGCAACAACCTGGTGTGTGGTGTAGTATGGTGCCATGCGCCGTCAGACCGAGAACTTGTCTTGTGTGTTGCCGTCGACCAAGACGATAGGCACAATGCTGAGGTGCCGACCATACTATGCTGACTCTTGCGAGCCGGAATCGCGTCTAAAATCAAACGTGTTGGGGTATCATTGTCTAAAGAAGCAGTCCTTTTCCAGATGCAAATCAAAACGCCGTATCCCAAGCTTCATCAAGTCAGTCAAGCTGACTGAATTACTTAAGCTCCGGAAGCTCGCGGGAGCTGGATTTGTCAAGTCGCTTGTAAAGGTACGGCTTGAGCCATTCGTAGACGAGGAAAGTGACGCAGGTCGCCGGCAGGGTTCTAACAACTGCAGGTGTGCCGCCCTTCCAAAAGGCTCGCATGCCACCCTCCTTCCAAAGCTGAACTGAAACGCCTCGGATGCCTTTGCCATGTTCGGCTTCGGCATTGTGGACTTGGAGGCGGGTTCGAATTGGCTGATAAGGGTAGAGCATAGCGATGGAGATCGCTTTGGATGCGGACGAGAAGACGACCGTCTCCCACTTGGGGATAGTGCCATCCTCTTTCTTGGAGGCATACTTGTTTAGAGTATCGTAAACGGCGAATTGGATGGCACCTTGAACCACGCCAAACATACTGATCCCCATTCCACTGTAGAATGCCTTAAGCCCTTCTTTTTGATACATACTCTTGACGGTCGACCAGGTTGAGTGGTATTCCTTGTAGTCTGCAGCATCAGAAGCCAGCATTCGAACCTTGACAACCCAAATCGGGTTGCTCAGGACTTGAGTGCTAACGCCGGCAATGGCAGAGGCGAGTCCGTGATCATACCAAGACAGCGTAGCCTTGGTAGCAGCGATACCGTCTTCGGAGAGGGGGCAGGTCTTGAAGGAGATGATCTTGTCCTCGGCGTACTTCTTCATGGCGAAGAAGGAAGCCCAGCCAACTGAACTTCCAATCAGGTTGGGGGTGATGCCACGGAAAGTCGTGGCAGCCGGATGCTCGGATTTGAGCAGTTGCTTCACCACATCCAAGGCCTTGAGCTGAGGCTCAATGGATTTAACAGATTTGTCCACTGGCACATGTCATTGTTAATACGTACCGCAACAATGATGAGCGTGCATCGCTGAAGCCTGGAGACTCACCCTGCATGCGCGTCTTGATGATCTCAAGAGGGTGCGCGACGAATGTCTGCAGCAAGCCGGAACTAAAGCCGGCAATGCTTTCGACAAGCAAGGTCTGTCCTTCCTTCATGGTGCCGGCTTGGTCCGAGAAATGACCGTTAGGACGACAAGCTGAAGGAGAGGACAGTATGAAACAGCCGGCAGAACGGATTGGAATGCGTAGATCAACGCTAACCGTGGGTGCAATTGTGGGTGAGAAGCCGTTGAGATGGCTCCAAAAATTGAAGGTAGGCGGGTGAGCGAGTTAGACTGGCGTGACGTACGGACCCTCTTATCGCAAAATTTTGGCCGATAAGCCGCTAGGCGTCCGCGGTCCTCTGCGGTCAGCGCGACTGGACACTGGGCGGACGACAACACAGCCAGAACACGCGCAGGTCAATCGTTGCAAGAAGAAAGTCAAACTGCTCAGGTGTGCTCATTTGCTCGTTGTTCATTTGAGAAGTGTCGAAGAAAGACGGTTTGAAGTCGGCAGGCAGAACCCAGCCAGTCGAGACAGGCACGTGGACTGGGCCACGGCTAAGGGAGATTGGTATCGCATTTGTCCTATAGCTGAGAGGCGACAGCCATCATGGCCGTCGCATTATAGTAATGTACAGTCAGCTGGGATATCTCTGTCTCGTCGATAAGAGGAGCTGTCCCAAGCTGCAATTCGTGTGGAGCCCCCACTTCCCAGCGCTTTTCACATGCTTTGATGATGGCTCATGACATGCATCCACTGAACACAGCTGCATATCCATAGCAACAACCTGTGCAATTTCATGCCCAGTAAGACCATTGCTGCTTCTGTTTCTGCCCGAAAGCGTGCTCTCATACCTAAGAAAGCGGCGACAACAGACTGTGAGACGAGTTAGCAAGGCGTCCAGGAACCAGAGGAATCTAGGAAGGGGTGCAAACCGGTGCAGAGAAGGCCGAGGCTCGCTTCGAGTGTAGCCTTCAAGCAGATAAATGTCAGAAGTTTCTCTCATATCAACTGCCGACTCAGGTCAAGTTCTGGGAGGGTGCACTGTACCAAGGTAGAGGATCATGGGCAGGTAGCCACTGTGATGGTGACATCTTGTTAGAAACAATAATGCTAAGACTGGTAACTCTGGCAGATGCTCAGACATACTAGTGGACAGCAACACGTGCAACCTCAATGAGCTTGCCGATACGTTCCTGTGGTTGGCACACCTCGTCAGTAACAATGGTGTGAAAGCGTCATATCCGTCGTTTTGGGCAACCAACCTTGGACTCCTCAGACAGCGCAAACATCTTGAATTTGGGCAAGGAAAGTCGTTGAACTGAGTTGTTCAATGGACCAGAGACTTTCGTCGTGAGTTCTGGCGGGTTGATGTGGACGGTGAGTGAGAGTGATGGCTGTGGTGGTGATGTGAAGGCGATGGTTGCTGTGGTGGAAATCTCAAAAGAGATGGCCAAGGCTGCTGTTACTTGGAGGCACACTGGACAAGCGAGACCCACTTTTGCCGTTGACCAGCTGGGATCCAGCAATGCCTCAGCCATCCCTGCGAGTATGACTAAGCCCCTGGAATCTCGGGCATGGTTAGCTGCCAGTACTGCGCGTTGATCGCCTGGGAATTTCTATTGCATCTGGGTGCAGGGCCTCAGTATCATCCACCTCACTCGACTCGAAACTCTTCACAACACGCCCCTGTTGTCGTCATGGCCAAGCACTGGTAAGAGATATCTCATTTCCTCTCCCGTCATCGCCTTGTCTTATCGACTTACTTTGTAGAAATAGCTACTGACTCTCATTGCAACACCAGGGAACAAAATAAAGATGCGACCGTCTACGTTGGCAACCTCGACGAGCGCGTCAGCGAGGCCAACCTCTGGGAGCTCATGACGCAAATGGGTCCCGTTTACAATGTCCACATGCCCATGGATCGCGTCTCGCGCACACATCAAGGCTACGGCTTTATCGAGTTCGACACTCCCGAGAGCGCAGACTACGCCTCCAAGGTCCTCAACGGCATCCGCCTGCACCAGAAGCCCATCCGTGTCAACAAGGCGAGCGCCGACAAGCAGAAGCCCACCGATATTGGAGCCGAGCTCTTTATCAACAATCTGGACCAGCAGGTCGACGAAAAGATCCTCTTCGACACCTTCTCGCAATTTGGAACCCTCGTTACGCCGCCCACCGTCATCCGCGATCAGAACAATGTCTCCAAGGGCTACGGTTTCGTGTCTTACGATTCCTTCGAGGCATCTGATGCAGCACGAGATACAATGAATGGCCAGTACTTGCTGAGCAAGCAGATTACAGTGGAATACGCATACAAGAAGGATGGCAAGGGCGAGAGGCACGGTGATGAGGCAGAAAGAAAGTTGGCCGCCGAGGGACGAAAGCACAACGTTATGCCCGAGCAACAGCCATTGCCACCCGCCTTTCTCATGTCTGCACCGACTTCATCAACACCAGCTCCCAACGCAGCGGCTCCTCCTACTCCAGTCGGCCCCTACGGCAAGGGCGACTTGTCCGCTGGTGGCCCAGCTCCAGTACCGTCTCCTGTCGCGGGTATGCCACCTGTTGGATTGCCAGTTGGGTTTGCGCCGCCCGTTATGCCCGGCGGAGCTGGTCCGGGTGGCATGGGCATGCCCATGCGGTTCGATCAGATGCAAGGCGGGCCCCCAATGCCGCCAGCAGGCTTTGGACGTGGTGGCGGTAACTTGCCACAAGCAGTGCCAGGACTTCCAGCCCGGCCGCCGGCATCGAGCATGGGTTTTGGTGGCTCTGTCAGTGGCTTCCACCCGGGAGGCCCAGGTTTGGGCCGTGGTGCTCCACCAGGCCAAGCTCCTCCTGGCTTTGGCATGGCGCCTCCACCTGGTTTTGGTGCTCCTCCGCCAAACGGTGCCACTCCACCTCCTCCGCCAGGCTTTATGCCACCACCTGTTGGGCTAGGTAGCGCCCCTCCCGGTCAGCTGCCACCTGGATTTGGACGTCGATGAGTAATGTTTTGAGGCTGTACTCCATGGCTTGTGGATGATACACAGTTATGCTGCTTTGACGCACTTCCACTTGTCGTGTTGACGGAAAGGATGTTGCACATGTCGACGAAAGAATGCGCACGACGTGAAGAGTTCTGTTCACTTGTCGACCATAGATCTGTCGACCATCGATCCGCGCATCTACAATGCGATGCACTCGAATATGAGGACGCTCTCAGAGTGGCCGTCGTCATGAAGCCAGCAATGCCGCTACTATGAAACTTGATACCGTGTCAACGCAATAGTCAAAGGCACTGAAGACAGGTTTTGGTTGGTGTTACCCAACCACCGGCTCAGCAAAGCAGACCATGGGTCAACGTCGATTCTAAACTTGTTCTTCGTCTCAGACGTAGCCATTGTGACAAGCGTCTTGCAGATCGTCACCATGTACACTGCTCATGTCTTCCATCGACGGCCACTGCTAAATCGTGGCCTAGACCTAAATGGTGCGAGCAGAACACGCCAGGAGAGGAAGTCTGAGCAGGAACTGTCGTGGGCAATTCCAATTTCTCGAAACAAAGCCCGCAGAGTGCGTTTAGATCAGCCAGAGCGTTACAGTTGGCTGAAGATCAAAAAACGACAAGATACCCAGCATTTAGAGAGAGGATCAAAACAATGATTATGTATATCTAGGAAGCATTTGGTCTAGTGTTCGAAGCACTCATGGATCTTGCATTTTACCTTTAATAGAGGACTACATAAGAGTTCATTATACTGGACTGCTCAAGTTTCAGCACAAGCATCCTCGACTCAACCGAAATTGTCGAAAATATTCTCACACCAGAGCCTACGAGAAGCCAGACAGGACACTACCAGACTTGCAGCCCCCCCAAAAAAAACTCCACGTAATGAGATGTGTCATTGGCCGGAGAAAGGTAGACATTCGAGATCTCTGAATACGCGGAAAGCGGCCGAACATATGTGCTACTCCTTCAACCCTAGGAAAACCTGTGATATCTAAGGCAGCCACGTGTAACACGCAGAAATAGCGTTACTTTTGTGTTTGTAATGTAGTCATTCTAAGCTTTGATGGAACCAGTCGTACTATTCTTTCAGGCATGTATTCTTGAAGTCGTCCATAACAATGTCTTTGATCTCTGGACCTGTATCATGCGAGGATAATATAATTCTTTCGATGTCACGACCAGGTGAAGCTGCTTGCAACACTGAAATTGTCACAACGCACGCACCAACACGGCAACGGGCGACGGAATTTCGCGACATGGCTTGTCCCTTCTATTCTGACGCGAAGTTTGCGCTTCTTTGGTCGGAACATCGTCACCGTCTTTGGCATCGAGGTGATCTAGCCTCGTGGTCAGCTGAATCCAGTCAAGATACAAATCATGAAGAAGCATAGCAGACGCACCTCGACGAGCGCCCTGCGTGCCAGATTCCTGTCAACTTTTCTCTACACTTGATCAAGCTCCCTGAGTGCACAGGGTACATTTTGATTACCGCAAATCTGTCGGCTTCCGAATAGTCTCAGCTGTGCTTGCGGATGAAGTTGGGGTCGAGGATGACACTGCTATTGCAGTTATCATGATGATCACAGTTCGGACTTGGATATGGACAGGACTCGGGATGGCGTTCACTTCCCACTTTTTTACAATGGTCGCAATACCATGACGCGGAATGCAGACCTCTTGACTAAACTTTCGAGCGTTTCTAGGTCCACGATTGAAAGTCAACAAATTAAGCAGCAGGCAGATGGATATTGAATTACATACACGGAGACACCACGTCAATTTTCATCTTTGTTACGAAACCAAGGCGGGATTTGATACAATGACTTACGCAGCGGTCTTACACACAGTCGCGACTTTTCGACGCATAGCACAAGACCAAAAACATAAAAATTAAAAAATAAAAGAAATTAAGAAAATTAGAAGAGCCAACGAATATACAACAAGTTCCAGGGCATATCCCAGGTGAGGAATCGTAGGGGGTCGCGCTAAGCACCGATTCATTCATCTATACATAATGTTCGATCCAGCAATGCAAGTAACGGCTTGAAAATCATTCTTGGGTTAATGTCCAACCATTGATGTCATCATCGAAGCTGAAAATAACTGGAGACTATTCACTGTTCTCACACACACATGTACTGAATTTGTCGCATACGTACAACTTGAACAGAATTCGAGTATATAAATACTTGGATGTAGGGGATTTACCCAGAACTTGTATGGTTGATGTATTCCTATCATTTCTCCGCACCGAATACTTTGCTGCTCTCTGGGTTGAAACTACTACGACCGCAACGACTCGGAAGACCTGGACTGATGCATACTACAACTACACGCGCTACTTATGCTGCTGCTGCGGCGGGCGCAGGGACGCCTTCACGGCCAACAGGGTCCAAACCATCCTCTACAACGACGGCCATGACAGCTGCGCAGTGTGATCGCAGTCGGACATCTTCCTCTACACCGTCCGCTGCCCACGACCACACCCAACAACATCGGCCACAACCACAACAACCACAACAACCACAACAACCACAACAACCACAACAACCACAACAACCACAACAACCACAACAACCACAACAACCACAACAAC
>KZ678521.1:0-39566 GCA_003019895.1 Coniella lustricola | reverse complement strand
ACAACCACAACAACCACAACAACCACAACAACCACAACAACCACAACAACCACAACAACCACAACAACCACAACAACCACAACAACCACAACAACAACAACAACAACAACAACAACAACAAAAGCACCAAAGATATCCTCTCCTCAAACAACCTCCTTCCAACCACAGCCCCAACCCCCAGCACATTCCACGCTCGGTCTCCCAGAACAGCGAACCAGTTTACATCGTCACCCTCCTCACTGACCAGGCCCACCACGCGCGCATGACCTCTCTGCGGCGAAAATACTTTCCGCGGCGCCTCAACAAACTCGACGCCCACCTCACGCTCTTCCACGCGCTACCCGCCTCGCAGCTCGAGTCCGCAATCTTGCCCACTCTCGAGCGCGTCGCGGGCCAAACAGCGCCGTTTGCGATTCGTGCGACGCGGCCCTTTCGACTGGGCAGGAAGGGGATTGCTGTGTCGCTTGCTGGGACGACGGCGCGTGGGAATGGGAGTGGGTATCACGGAGGAAGAAAGGAAGCGCAGTACGATGATGACGACGACGGTGGTGCAGGTGACAGCAACGACGGGCAGAGAAAAGGAGAGCAAGTCCACCGAGCACTGCTCAATGAATGGCGTAACGGCGGGTGGCTCAGCGAGCAGGACGCCCGCCAAGGCAATGGCGGCAGAGGCGGAGGAAGCTGGCGCGGTCATTACACGATCATGAACAAAGTCGACGATGAGGGAGAGGTTGAGCATGTGCTGCAAGAGGTCAGGGCTGGGTGGAGAGACGATGTTGGGATCGCCGAGGGATTAGGCCTGTGGAGGTACGAGAAAGGGTGGTGGGTGTGGGAGAGAAGGTTTGATTTTGCCAAGGGGAAGAAGTGAGCTGATTAGACTTGTTTCACGATCTTGGAAGGGCTCACAATGGCTCTCTGCTTTGATGATTCCCATAGATAGACCTTCTGAATATGGCCGTCAACCTCGCACCGGTCAAACTCCACCGCGCCAGACCTCGCTGCCATATCCGCGAGAGAAGAAAAGAAGAAAAAAAGGAAGAAAGCAAAAAAAAAAAAAGGGAAAAAGAAAGCACATAGCGATGAAACCAACGAGTGTTGCACAGCATGTGCCCATCGCAACCGCGTGTTCCCTGCAACATGCACGTATTGGCATAGCCAACATCACACGCCGTGCCAGTGCCCTATGCAAGCCTCGCACCATCGTAGCGAATTGCGATGCTCTACCAGGAGAAGCAGAAGAAGAATACACCTCATGTGCAGGAAGCACTCAACTCACTCTTGCCATAGCAGCCCTGGGGATTTCCAAGAAGTCTCAGCCAGCAATAATTCTGTCAGAATCATCCGGCCCAGCAGATACTCAACACTCACAACCAACGAAGCCTTCCAAAGCATCCATCCAATTCGCTGTCCTATAAGAGAATTGTCATCAAACGCGTCACCTCGACTATAGCCACAAACGCCTACCCATCCCAGCTTCTCAAAGAGGCAAGCAAAACGAGTATCAGCAACTTCCCAAGGCAAGCTGCGCCAGATGTACCAACAAGAAAGAGGCGTCTGCAAAGGAACGCCACGTGCAGGCTGTCATTTATGACGGACCACTGAGAACGCGACGGGATTGTCAGAGGACTGTTTCGCGGTGGCCATCGTTATGCAGATGCCCCAAGCAACAGATTGGTAGATGGTTCTTGTATGTTAGAAAGTGAGGTTGCGAGCTGGGCGCAAAGCTATGAGTATCTGGCAGAAAGGAATCCGATGTTCTCAGCTCGACGACTTGGCCACGTTACAACGCAAGACCATACAGCATACGTCTCTGATCTATGAAAGCGCCTGAACAGGTCACACTCCTTCGTCCGTCCGTCTGTCCGGCCGTATGTCAGCCAGTCAGTCAGCCAGTCAGTCAGTCAGTCGAAGCGACTACTTAACCGCCGGCATTTGAGCTCGTTTCCTCGCAGTAGACCTATCCTTTCTCGCTTCCAGAACTTCCCATCAAGTCATCACCCAAGTCCACAGTCTATAGTCAACCAACGTAAACGTCCACATACACAAACACACAAGACAACGACATCACGGCGCGTCGCGTCGTTGCAAAACGCCCATGTCCTTCCTCATTCCATTCCATTCCTTCCACCTATCCATCCATCCATCAAAGCATGCGTTACACCATAGCCAAACCCGAAGCGCAGCCACATACACATATATGAATATATACACACACACATATACCACGTCGGGCTAGAGCCAGGCTATTTATTCATAGACATTCGTCAGGCGGCGGGGGGCGCACTAGTAGCCGCATCTCGAGGTTCCCCTCCCAGAATGGAGAGCCACTCCAGCTCTGATCATCTCTCAGCCCTGTCTCAAAAAAAAAAAAAAAAAAAAAAAAAAAAAGGCAGATACCTAGGCCAGAAGCCAGAGGATTGGCTTTGAAAGCTGGACGCGCTACTTCATTCCACCCAGTCAGGTTTGGAGCCAGAGAACTAATGTACTCAGCACAGCACACGTATACACGTATACTATGGTATAGGTACAAGAAGCCCCTGATTCCGTTCCATTCCAGGCCAAAACAACACCGGCGAAAGAGACATAGTCTCGCACTTAGTCTCAGGTTGTGAAACGTCGTTCCTGACCTTTGCTGACCCGTATGCGACCCCAGCCCCTCCAGATACTCTCTCTACTCTGCTCCGCTTTGCTCTTGCTTGGACAATTGTCGGGTCCCTAATCCCACACTCCCAAAACTAAATTGACGCTCCGACGACCAGCATACCCTCCATTCACGGGCAAAGGAAACAAGGCAGACAGAAAAAGGGTTAAAAGAGCTGTCGACGCATTGTGGCTTGACTTTGACAACTGGATGAGAGTGCCATGCCATATCAGACCACGCGAGCCAGCCAGCCAACGAGCTAACAAACCCTCCTTTCCCCTCCATGGTAAATATGGACCAACCTCACGACAGATTGCAGCGCCCTCGAATTATGTAGAAGTAAATCAAGGCCTGGTCTCTGTTGCTAGACCGACCTTGATTCGGTTCTATCTGTCGTTTCACTGACGCTGCTGGTCGAAGAGATGTGGCACAGAGCTGGCTAGAGACAACGTCTAGAACTTCATTGCTATCAATGTGTAATTTAGCAAGGATATTTAAACATGTTCATGGAACGGTGCCCGGTGTGGCGCCATTGGATGGATGTGCTTCACAGGGCCAACCACCATTCTGAACCAGGGGAGATCATGAAGACGCCAGTCAATAGACAGCACGCGATAAATCTGCGTCTCACTTGCTCAATCTACATCTCACGATTGAGCTTCCTGTCGGTACAAGTAACTCTGAATTTGCCAACGTAGGCATGAACAGGGTCTCGAATGCTTCTCTCAGCCAGCATCTCGACCGGAGAACCTTAAAAAAAGAAGGCCAAAGGGTTTTCGAGACTTGTGCCCCTGCCATCGTTTCAGAGGCGGCGGCGGCGGCGGCTCTGCCCTGGCCAGATTTCCAGCCACACATGGCCAAAGGATTTTCATCGAACAGTCGATCATATACGCCCAATGCGACCCAATGATGTCTTGTATGCCGACTCTCATATTGACGTGTGCTTGGCTCGAAGCATAAATGTTCATTCCTCTCAATAAACCACTCCGCCCCCCAAAATACCACCAGTCTACATTTGTAGCAGTGCCCAGCTCCGGGTTCGCTAAGCTCAGCTAAAGGTTGACGGAGGCCTTTCGATAATTCGGTCCACGGGCAGCATGATAACGAGGTTACCCAAGGACACACTGTCTGAGACAAGATCAACAATGGTTTGAGGCTCATCATATCTTCTCGCAGAGGACAAGCAAGGCTTCCAAGATCATTATCAAGGGCTATTACTTTGCAGCATTACTTTGGCGTACATGAGTTTTGATGCATGGTGCTTTGCAACAACTACAGACACAAATGGGGATTGTCTGAGGCACTCAAGCAAGGCAAATTCCAACGAGACTGACTGGTTGTGGGTGTGCATGGTGTAGACGCGGGAGTTTAGGTCTTGATGGACCGCCTTGGCATGGACAGTAGTCGACATACATGGAGCAAATCACAGCTCCATGAATGGAAGAAAGCAAACACTTGTGCAGCGATCGACTTGTGGTCATGCAATACTATACCAGATCAGACGCAGGCGATGATCCGCGGGCCTGTGATGACGGACCACATCAGACGGCCGGCCAGGCGTGCTCGTACAGAGAGGCTATAGGCTGCAGACTGCAGAAATGCAGGACTGCAGCAAGAGTCGAGATTCCAGAGTCCAGAGTCCAAGACGCGATCCAATACAGAGGGGACGACCGTTGGAGCTAGATCGGGCCCAAGGACGACTAGAGACGTGCTTAGCGCCCCTGGGATCGATGGTCTCATGATCTCTTTTGCTTCCCAAAGCGGACAGCTAATCCCTGAGCTTTGTGCAGCTTTGCCTAGGCTGCCTGCTCCGGAAGGCTCAGGGGCTTGCGTGTTGGACACCTCACGGCGCAGGTACCGGCGCAGGCCTGGCGCAGCGTCGGCGATACTGATGACGGAGGATTCTGGCGGGCCACCGAGTCTTGCCCAGTCCCAGCTTGTGGATTCGGGCATGTGAAGGGTCGAGCTTTGTTTTGGAGCAGCACGATCTGCAGAGGAGGGGCAGCTTTGATGGGTGTGCATGTTTGGATGTCGAGACTGGTTTGGTTGCACCGTTACGACGCCCATCATACTTCTGTCTACGCTCCAGCTACGCGGACGGTGGAAGGCCGGACAGACAGCAGGTTGAGGCTGGGCAGAATGACTGGCCAGTCTGCTTGTTTGGTTGTTGGAGGGTTTATTTCTTCTTTCTCGCTCTTGGGCTGCCGACTTTGATGCTGGCTGTTGTTGGCCATCATCACATCATGCGATGCAGGAATTGATAGCTCAAGAGTAACCGCATAGCGAGAGCGTTTCGACGTGCATCTTCGAAGCTGGAAATGTGGAATGCTCTCGTCGACTTGCTCGGCCGTGGGAACACGGGGTTAGCTGCCATGGTCGAGCCGGACTCTGAAAGCCGATGCATCCGTGCCGGGCGAGCAATGCAGCCCGCTTTGCCCGTCAGCAGTGAACCGTGAACCGCACGGATTCGTGTCATGTGTCGTCTGGCTTTGAGCCAAAGTGCAAAGCGGCGCATGCCCCACCACCGACGGCAACGGCAAAGGGAGCCCGAAGCAGAATCTTGTTGACTTGGCTTAGAAGCTTCAAATGTTCAATGTCCTGAACCCCACAGCGCTGCCCGGCGTTTCACTAGCACGGACCACCTCCCTTGGCGCACCCCTGCCTACCAAATCCCACAGGTGCACCCATCCAGCGCCCTTCCCCTTCTTTCCCTTTTGCTTGCCTGCCGGGGGTTGGTCTCGTACAGTACACACACAGTCGCAAACTGCCCCGAGTACCGATTACTCTGGTACTTCGATATGTACATCCAACGTCTATTGGATCCATGGATATCCGTAAATGCCCATTCCATTCTATTAGCTGCAATGGATCCAGGTCACTTGGGCCTGCAATGGGGCCCGCGAAGGACATGAATAATCCAATCTCCAACAACCAAAGCCCGCGTGGTGTGGACTTCGCCCTGTTGGCGCCATGCACAGCTTCATCATTGGGAGAGGGGGCATGCGGTAGTGCTGCATCCGCTGGCGGGGTATTCCATGTCACCATCTCGCGATGACCTTGGCCCCGACTGGCTGGCTCTACACTGAGTCGACAGGGCCCCTGCTTTGCCTTGCTTTGCTGCTGTTGTCTTGCTGCAATCCTCTCTTGTTACTGCAGTGAGCGCCAGGGCCATCAACCTCGTGGGCTGTGGCCATGATGCTCAGAGTGCAGGTCTTGTTGTCTCAATGTTATTGATGTCCGTGGCAGCTCGGCCTACATATTACAATGCACAATCCAGCCTATCCATACTGGACGAATAGCCATGCGGAGCGCGTGGCTCGCTTCACTGCAGCAGATGCATGGTAATGCCGCATCTCTTGGACCGTCCGTCACACACACCGGCAGCCAGCAGCTCGCGCATGCGACCAGCTCAAAGCAGCCGCGAGCCCTGGGATAAGCTTGGACAAGGCAAGCTCAAGCCATCAAAGCAATCATATGTCGTGTAGACCTGCCACCATATACAACCTTGGTGCGTCCAGTCGACAAAGCCGTGCGTAACAATTTCCATCGTTGCGTCGCTCTCGTGCCGGCCGTCATTTAAAAACAGGCGCCATCGTCAGTTATCACTTTCGCTGTGAACCAGTCGTGCAGTAATGTACGTTAGCAGCTGGAAATTCCAAGTTACTGTGAACACTATGTATAATTGCCTTTCGCGTGCTGTCTGTACGTACCGAATGGTGCTGTGTCGTACGATTAGACTTGCTTGGCGGGCCAAGTGCACGAGCTGTTGAGCTATTAAACCATGTCCCTGTCGTAGAGAAGCTGCTCCATCAGCAGCGTGATTAGCAGCGCGGTCTTTTCTCCTTGCCTCGCTCTCTTATTGCCTGCTTGGGGGCCAATCTCGCGGCTCCAGGATGTATTGCCTGGCAGACTAGGCAAAGACGTTGGTTCCAGCAGCCTCATTTGCCCTATCATCGGCCCTTGTTCGTGTCAGGTTGACAATGGCTTGGAGTGCTACTGGCGGCTTGACGGACGACAATGACCCTCGGTTGATCGTACCGTACTCTGCGGCGTTGACGGGTTTGCAACACACCTTTTTTTCTTCTTTTTTTGGGGGGGGGGGCAAGAAGGCCAGCCCACCCGCTGGGGCTGTGGCCGCTGAGGTTCTTTTTAGCGCATGGTGGGCTCCTCCGTGTGTTCGAAGATTGAAGAGACTGTCGAAACGGGGTCCATCGGAATAGAGAGCACATGACCCTTTTTCGCGACCTTAGGCCCAAGGGCGACTCCATTTTCGTGCAGCTACTGGGCCCCACATGGCGCTACTAAATACGCCATGCCTACATTGCACTTTGGTAGCATGGTAATATGTCCCAAGGTATTGTAGGCACATGGTTCAACGACACCAATCTGTTGCCATGGTGCTTTCTCGGTGCTGGTCCTGGTGCTGGTGCATATTTTAGAGCTTCGTGTCCACGCCTATTTCAGTGTTGCACAGCACACGACTTGTTGCAGCAACACGCAGAACATGTCGCTTTTGCAGTTCCGAGCCTGCAACAAACAAACTCCAGATTAGACAAGTCCGAGTGACAGAATGAGTGGTGTAGGTGTTTGGACCTGGCAGTTGACAGACCACAACCAAAACTGAACTGACCACTGAAAACGGCCGCTGGACTCCAGAAGTGGAAATGGCTCAGGGAGCAAGGCGGGACGGGGCTCAGACATCTTAGATCTCCAAAGATCCGTCTCACACTTGCAATTGTCCGGTCGAGTAGAGAAACAATCCTTTGTTGGTTGCGTGAACCTGGGCCGAGGCAATTTGCAGAATTTCCATTAGCTGCACAGACTAAGCTTGGCGAGGCCAGGTAGAACGCTGGCGGGCTCTCGTCGGTAGGTAAAGGAACAAGTAGAGAATCGAACCAAAGAGATATGCAGAAGCGGGAATAAGAAAAGGGCCAGGACGGCAGCGGGTAAGGACGAATGCCAGATGTGGCCATGAGGCTATTCGGAACTGGTCGTAGCTTTTGAATGGCTGCAGCCACGCCAACTGTCATTTCACCAACAGGCACTGGAGGTATTGCGCCAGGTGCGCCCCAACTAATGAGTGCTAAGCTTGCCGGCGTGCACGGCTTGCGGTTGGAAAGCCAGGGGCGCCATGCTTTGCCTCGGGTACCTCGAACAGCACTGGCTCCTGGTGGGGCGGCAGGTCCTACCCAGTCAAGCAGTGAGGTCCAGGGACCCAACAGGTGCTGCCAGAATACGTCACACCCGGCCTGAAGTCACCTGGTCAAGCTAGAGACTGTCCAGCTGTCGAGGGCCCTACCAGCCAGCAGGTTGCTGTCCAGGTTGCTGTCCAGGTGGTACCGCACCATAACGTACCGTACCGGAACTGCTGCTGCTGCTGCATCACACGATCAAAAGAAAACGCGGCGCCAATTTCAGTTGAGCGACCCAGAGAGAGCTCTCTTTTGCCCTGCTGCCCGTTTCCTCCCTCCACCTTTCGCCTTCCCACCAAGCCCACCTGCCGCTGTCCCTACCCTGGACCGACGTTGACCTGACTTGCCAACCTGCCACCCTGTTGTTGCCCACCTTTTCTCCCTCTCTATTAGCCGCGATCCCACGCGACTCTTGACAGCCGCAGCAGCCCTTTTCCCTCTCTTTCCACTTCTCCAACCACAAACTTTTCCTAACCTCGACCACGAGCGAGATTCACGACTTGCGTGTGATTCGCCAAGCCCCAGTTGCCAGCCTCGCCTCACCAACTCTCCTGCCCCGGCACCGCTGCCCGCTGGCATTATATCGTCTCGTTACCTTGGTCGCCTTGGAGCCCTTTGCGGATCAAATCTGTTCCAACTCAGCTCTCTATTTTCCCCCCTGTCTCTCGTGACCCTGAGCCCACCGTATCTACGATCAAGTGGCCAGTCACTCCCAGACTGGGCTCCTGGCAGCGCAGCGCAGCTCAGCTTAACCTCACCTTCTCCCGAGAGCTCTGTCAGGTTAGTACCGTCCCATTCCCCTTCCCAGGCGCCCATGAGGCCTAGCTGTGGGCCTAGGCTGCGCCTTGGACGGTCTCTCCCTAGGTTTGCGGGCCTGGACACACCTTGCGTGCCTTTCAAATAGGCCCTTTCCATCCCCAGCCTGCAGCAGGCATGCTCTCAAGCTCAGCAAGCAGAGGTGATGCGCCCGAGTCGCCCGAGCCGTCCAAGTCATCCCTGAACCGACCGATGCCCTCTCGAGCGACCCGGACGAGCTGCAGCCATCACCTGCAGCAATCCAGTAGCAAAGCACAATCCCAAGGGACCGGCGGTCTTGGGAACAGAACACTCACTTCTTGCTGCGCATCTCTGCCGTGCCGTGCCTTGCCTCTGCTCTGCCTTGCTTTGCCCGCCTTGCCCGCCTCGTTAGTCGTCTCTCTGGCTGCGCTCCGGTCTGACCTTTGTCATCTGCAACTCGAGCAGAAACCGCAGAACCGTACTCGACCGACCCTTAGCTCGAACTTGTTCAGCCTCGATTCGTTTGCCTTGTCTCGACCTCCCCGGCAGCGATCCAATCTCGCATGCCAGCAAGCCACCACGTAATAATTACGACCACTCATCACCTGCGTCTGCGCACCCTTTTCCAGTGACGACTCGCAGCTGCCCAGCTTGTTGTCGACAATTACCGCGCGACCAGCACGCCTGCTTCTCTAGCATCGAAACCAGTAGCATATACTTTCTAAGAAAAACAAAATAGTGCTAGTTGTGTCTCGACAAATCCGTGAGTGGCTTTTTCCCCTTGCTTTCTTCTTTTGCATCTTTGTCACTGCAGCACCGTTTGGTCTGTCTTTGGCGCGTTGCCCAGCTCCAAGTGGCGGGCGCAGGAGCCAAGTGAGTGCCCCTCATCCCGTGTCAACCTACTACGTCGTCAAGTCACCCCGCCTTTTTGCCTAGCTCTGCTGGTCACGATGGTTTCCCCGCGTCAACCTTTGCAACTCCAACCTCGATTGCCAGTTCGCGATTCTGCACTCTGCAAACTTGTATGTGTTTGCCTGAACGACAACAGCACACATCATTTGCTCTATCAAACGTTCACGCAGGCCGTTAGCGCAACAAACGTTGAAGCGATTTCAGCATTGCATCATCGTGATCATCTGCCGCACACGCAGAGTGCTGTTACTGCCGCCAAAAAGCAAGGTCCGTTGGGCTGAATTGCGAGCATTTCAAGGCTCCTTTGAGAGTCCTCCGTCACTGTTCCCACCCACTGCACTGCCTGTTTCCATTATATTCATTGGTATTGGAGCATCACTATTGGATACTTGGAGGCCTCGTCGGTTTCTGAATTGTCTGCAAAGACGGCCATCCGTCCTTGGCTTCCGGGCAAGGCGAGGCCATTGTTTGCTCAATTCACGAGCAGTAGAGAATCGACGAATTGACCTGGCCTCCCGGTACTCTCCCATGCGAAGCACAATTGAACTTGGGCTGGGATATCTGACGGAGCTGGGGCGTCGAGCGAGTCAATGAGCCTCGAGAGTTACGAGTTGCCGCCTCCTGGGCTGGCTGCACTGCACACTTGCCCCCTTGGCGCGCTGGCTACAAGGTCACTCACTGGTTCCTGAGCAGCTCGGCCACTGTGACCTTGTTCCCAAACGCCCTAAATTTTACTGGGATCCCGCCTCCAAGCTGGCGGCTGCCCTTCCCCACCTTCAACTGTCGTCGTCCTCGCCTGCTGCTCTCTTGGGCAATTCCCCTAGCACCCGCAACTCCTCATTTCCGTCTGTCATCGATTTTCCACTCATCACCACCTTTTGTTCCGCAGCTTACCGATGCGATCACCGCGTCTTGCTTGCTTTGTCAACATCTAACAGCCGTTTTAGGCTCCTTGCAATCGGAATCTCTTCTCGAGTCCTTGCGAGCTTTCCTGGTTACTCGCAGCCACGAATACCTACCCGAGCAGCCGTGACAGTCAAGTGCTTTCTTGCCCAATTCAAGACAGTGTACCATTTGTCGGAAGAAGCAAGAAACAAGAGAAACTGCCTGTTAGCGCGATTTCTCATAACCCGACCATTTTCACCGACTCTATTCAATCACGCCCAGCGCTTTCAGTGTCGCGGCCTAGAACAATCGCCCCCCCCCCCTTCTTCGATCTACATACTATCTTGAGATTACGTCCATAATTTGCCCGTTACGGCCCGCTGCGAGTATTTGTCCGTTGTCACGCCCTCCTCGATTCAACCTTTAGATCTCCTTGAGAGGATCGTTTTGTCACCCGTGCGGTAGCAACACCAGACTCGGCATTCATCATGGCACAAAATCGCCCCGCAGCGTTCAACAACCTGCGGATGGGAGGTGAGGCTCCACCACCGCCTACGGGCGTTCCTTGCATTCCTTTCGCTTGTCACATGCTAAGGTCTTTCTAGAAGTTGTTAAGGAGAAGGTGCAAGATGGAATCACTGGCGAAACGAGAGAATTGCAGTATACACAGTGCAAAATTGTCGGAAATGGCTCTTTTGGCGTAGTGTTCCAGACCAAGCTGGCTCCGTCAAACGAAGATGCTGCCATAAAGCGCGTTTTGCAAGATAAGAGATTCAAGGTACATATATAATGCCACCGTGAGCAGCCATTGACGACCTCTTTTTGGCTGACCAACATCAAAGAATCGCGAGCTGCAAATTATGCGCATCGTCAGACACCCCAACATTGTGCAGCTCAAGGCATTCTACTACTCGAACGGCGAGCGTGTATGTATACCCCTACGCTTTGCAAAGTCGACCACTTGCTAACAGTATTGTAGAAGGAGGAAGTCTACCTCAACCTCGTGCAAGAGTTTGTCCCCGAGACCGTCTATCGAGCCTCCCGATTCTTCAACAAAATGAAGACGACAATGCCCACCCTCGAGGTCAAACTATACATATACCAGCTGTTCAGGGCTCTGGCCTACATCCACTCGCAAGGCATTTGCCATCGCGACATCAAGCCTCAAAACCTTCTTCTCGACCCCAACAGTGGCATCCTCAAGCTTTGTGATTTCGGAAGCGCCAAGATTCTCGTTGAAAACGAGCCCAATGTTTCTTACATTTGCTCGCGTTACTACCGAGCACCTGAACTGATCTTTGGCGCTACCAACTACACAACCAAAATTGGTAAGAAACATGCAATATGCGCGACGTGATGGGCATGGTGGCTAACTCCTTGCTTCAGATGTCTGGTCTACTGGTTGCGTTATGGCCGAGCTGATGTTGGGACAGCCTTTGTTCCCTGGTGAGTCTGGTATTGACCAACTGGTTGAGATCATCAAGGTTCTCGGTACACCTACCCGCGAGCAAATTCGGACCATGAACCCCAACTACATGGAACACAAGTTCCCACAAATCAAGCCTCACCCCTTTAGCAAGGTGTTTCGCAAGGCCGACGCAAATGCAATCGATCTGATTAGCAAGCTACTCGAATACACACCCACTGAGAGACTCAGCGCAATCGACGCCATGGTGCACCCATTCTTCGATGAGCTCCGCGATCCGAACACCAAATTCCCCGATTCGAGACACCAGACTGGCCAACTCAAGGACCTGCCTCCGCTATTCAACTTCAACAAGCACGGTGAGTAAAATCCGATTTGATGTGATTTGTGGCGATCCATGACGCTGACTATTTTCCCCCTTTCCAGAACTGTCCATCAGCCCAAGTCTCAACGACCGACTGGTGCCACCGCACGCCAGGGACGAACTGAAGTCTAGGGGCCTCGACATTGCCACCCTCGTACCTTTGACAAAGGAGGAGATGATGGCCAAGCTCGACTGAGCACCTCGCGTGCTCGACATGGACGACTACACTGGTTCTAGCAGTTTTGGCGAATTTGCTTGGGAGACATACTCACCTCAAGAGGTGGTTCGGTCCACAACGTCAAACCAGTCAGTGGTCGTGAATGCTGTCTGTGACACGCTCAACATGCAATCATGCAGGCACTATTTCCTGGACTCTGGAAGCCTCGATTGTTTGCGCAGGATACCCCATCACAGCAAAGTCGAATATTAAGCAATTGCAGCTCGTAGCCACTGAGGGAGCTCCAATGCCTTCGCGAAAGATTCCAAGGATTATGTCGTAAACAGGTATGATAGCCGGCTCGCTGTTTCTGTCATGATGCAGCACAATTTGGCCAGTGGAATTCACCTCCGAAATAAGGCAGGCACATCTACGCCTTTAGATTTCTCTTTGGCCCCACGAGAATTGGTTCTGCTTGATTTCGTTCTGCTATGCGCCTGGAAGATGCGCTACTTGGGTAGCCAATTCCGTTTGCGACTGGTATCATGAAATTGTGTATGTATGTTTTTCGAGGCCGGGGGCATCATGAAGCATGATGCCAATATTGATGACCCGCCGCTGCTATGCCAGCAGGCGCTGCATCTAAAGCACCTTGACTGAAGAACAGGGAATAGGGATTGGAGATCATTACAAGCTTGTGGGAGTCGCTGGGAATAACGGGGTTTGCTTATGCTAAACACAAATGGAGACAGTGCAGCTGATGGTCTCTGGGAAGTATCGGCAGGCGACGAAATGGATATCACCTGCAATGGGTGGCTTTGGCTTTGACGATTCAAAAGAATTTCTATCAACTATTGTTCCTATTCTATCTCCTTTTCTTCTCTACTTAATTGAAGCAGCCACTAGTAGATGTATGGGCTTCCTTTGGATCGGTGCTTAAATGGGAGGAATTAAGAAAAAAAAGGGGGGGTTTTTTAATAATAAAAACAGAAAGAACAGGAAAAAGTTGTATTTGCAAAATTAGCCTGTCGCAGCATTTTGTAACCCGCAGATTGTAGAGGAAGGAAAAAAAAAAACCAGGTCCCGTATCTTGAAGATTTGTCGTCTTGTCTTCCACTTTATCCAATTTGCCGCAGATAACCAGAACCAAGAACACAACAATTTAAGTCTAGTTGTCTCGAGAGGGTTCGCAAAACGCTATTCTTAGAGCTTGAGGCTGACCCAAGTTCATCCAGATAACATTCTTGGGGTGAGAAATGCCTTTGATCACAGTTTTTTTCTGCTTCTGCTGCCTGGGTTCCTTGGAGACAACCTTCATCATGAATGATGATGCGTTATAGCGCTTGCACAACTTACAGTGTATGGATCTAATGGTGTCTGGTTGGCTGACTAAGCCGATATTGAGATTAGACCAGTATAGCGAATGAGATATAAATTTGAAGTAGATGTCTGACGTGAAGCAAGTGTTACCACTCGTAATGACTTTTTGCTATTGTAAGTGGGTTGATGGTTAGAACTGCTAGACTGGGGTTGTAGTATAAGTGCCTTGGTGTGGTTAGAGTTGCGCCTGTTACGTAAGCACTGCATCTGCCTCGCCCAGTCGTACTTGGTACCCCAACCAGCGGTCCCTTTTTTCGCGTTGTCGCCGAGTAGTGTTTGAGAGCTTACGCGACACAAGCTTCATCAAGTACCTTGAATTCCAAGAGCTTTACTCAGAATTGACAGCCCAGAGCTGCTACTCACTTCTACGAGTCATCAATTTCATGGTCCTTACCTGATCACAACCAAGATCTTTAATCATATTTGGCCAACATGGCGGATTATGATCGTCGTCAGAGCGGAGGACACAACCCTCGCAAGCGCCGTTACAGAGGTTTGTTTCCTCATGCGTATTTTGAGCTTCTTGCGGCTCGACTTCTAAGCTTCTCTTCCCTTGTACAATCGCCCGTACGCTGACCTGCTTCATTCTCAGATGACGAGGATCACTACACCCCGCAACGCGAACATCGAGGCCCCCACCGCCGCCGCAACGAGCCCCCCGTGCCCGTCCGTCTGCGCAAGCAGCTCGTCGATATCGCCGACAGCCCTTTGCCCGGCATCACAGAAGAGATTCGCAGCATTGCTAATCTAGTCGCCAGCAACTACGACGACCTTCGTCTTCGCGCGACCTTTGTCGAACTCGCGTTGCAGCTCGTCGAAGAGCAGCCGCTCAAAACACCGTTTGTCGCTGCTGTTGTACTGGTGCTCAACACGCTCACTTTCACGCCTTCTTCAGGCTCGCAGAATGGTGGTAATGGTGTGACTCCGGCAGACGATGACGAGAAGATGGCAGAAGGCGACGAGAAGCAGACCAAGGAGGCCGTACCGATACCCACAAGCGGACTGGTCGACGACCTCTTGACCAAGGTTACCAGTCATATTGAGGAGAGTGTCAAGGTTGGAGAGTGGAGGACTGTCAAGCTCTACCTGAAGTTCCTGGCCTGTTTACAGAGCTGTTTGGAGGGCGAGGGCGTGTTTCCGATTTTGGACACGCTGTTCGACCGCGCAGTCGAGTTACAGACCGCTAGCTCAGAAGACGTGAGTTATGCAGTCCGTATGGCTTAGGTTTTACAAGATCATGTGCTAATCCACGCGTGGGCAACAGACAATTGGCACAGAGCTCGTCAAGATCATTCTTTTGACCATACCGTATGCCATCGCAGCTGCACCTGGGAAGTTTGAGAAGAGCGCTGTTGAATTACTGGACAAGACGGACATTATTGCTTCCGAGCCTCATGCCCTACAAACTTTGATCGATCCTTTCTTCCCCGAGACGGACGAGAAGAGCCCTGTTGCGGACCTCAGCTTCATCGGGCTCCTGCAAAAGCAATTGCAGTCGGAAGCCAACCGGGGCTGGGAATTGTCTTGTTTGCCCCGGCCGTGGAAGATGCCACTAGAAGACGTGGAAACCCAAGAGAAGCTCGACAACTGCACAAAGCACACGCTGCCGATTGTCAATTTTCCAGAGACGCTGGTCGCTGGCTCGCGGCCTCTGTTTCCTGAAATCTATTTCTCTGTCTACGTCAACCAGGAAATCAGCTCCGTACCTCCCGTCACCGACATCACATCGTGCCTGGTTCGAGACAGTCTGTTGGATACGATCAACATTCTCCACTTCAACCGCTCGATTACTGCCAGACGCTTGATCGATATCGACAACTATTTCGCCGACGGTACCTTCGTTAGCCGTGCAACACCTTTCGACCAGCTGCGCGACGTTCCCGCGGACAAGTCAACCTGGAAGCCCGAGGATGTTGCAGTTGATGCTGTGTTCTCTCAGCTGTTCCTGTTGCCTACTCCGGAGCAGAAGCTGGTGTACTACCACTCTGTCCTTACCGAAGCCTGTCGCATTGCTCCCGCAGCTATCGCCCCCAGTCTTGGTCGTGCCATTAGATTCCTCTACCGAAGCACTGGAATTTTTGATCTCGAGCTGAACAACAGATTCATCGACTGGTTCTCGCACCACTTGAGCAACTTTGGCTTCACTTGGAAGTGGGCCGAGTGGACCGGAGATGTAGCTTTGCCTGATTTGCACCCTTACAAGGCCTTCATTGTTGGTTCCATCGACAAGGAGATCCGATTGAGTTTTGCAGGCCGCATCCGCAAGACCTTGCCTGATGGATACCAGTCTCTGGTCCCTCCTGAGAAGGATCAAGAGGAGCCGCCTTTCAAGTTCGAGCAGGATTGTAAGTCATTTCTATGAAGACGAGCCCAATGTGCCATGCCTTTGCTAATAACTATCATCTTCCAGCTGTTCCATTTGCTCAGGAAGGCCGCGAGCTAGCAGTCATACTCAAGCGCAAGGCCCCTGATGAAGAGAAGAAGAAGCTAGTGGATACCGACATCCAAGCTGTCATCGAAAAGATCCACTCCCAGGCCATCGACCAAGGTCTGGACCCGTTGGTCACCAGCACCGATGTCTTCACTACGGCTGTGCTCTACGTCGGCTCCAAGTCCTTGTCGCACGTCCTCGCCGCCATTGAGCGGAACAAGGAGCGCCTGCTGGATGCCGGTGCCAGCTCTGACCCGGCTCGCGCTCAGATTATCACCGCTGTCACGGAATTCTGGAGCGCGCATCCTGGCGTAGCCAAGCAAATCATCGAGAAGCTCCTCAACTACGGCATTGTGAATCCCGTGGCCGTGGTGCAGTGGGCATTGAATGGCTTCGCAGGACGCACCCGGGGCGAAGCTCTCGCTCGTAGCTACATCTACGAAATGGTCCTCAACACAGTGGCCAAGGTGACTGGCCGTGTTCGACAGGTCGTCTCGCCTTCTACGGTAGCGGCCACCATCCCGGCAACCACCGATGTCGACATGTCTGCGGATGAAACCAAGGAACAGGAAATCAAAAGTATGCGGGAGCTCTTCCAGGTCCTCGAAGACTCGCTGCAGGCTTGGGCCTTGGGATCCAAGGACGAGCTGCTAGAGGATGGAACTCTGGACGGTCCAGCGCGCGATGTGCGGGATAAGCTGGTGCGCAGGTGGGGCGAACGCTGGCTGCGCGTCGTTCGACGCCGGTCTGCGATTGAAGAGGCGTTTTTGCTTGAGGCGAGCAAGGCTGCTGGCGGTGAGAATGGTCCCGCTGCTGCTGTCTAGGATCTTTCTTTTTTTCAAATGCGTCTCCATTTTTGTACTTGGCTTGACTGAACTGGCCCTTTTTTCTTTTTTTCTCCCCTATCAATCAGGAACTTTATCTTTTTCTCTTACGCAGTGCAGACGTTATGATTCGCATTGAATCACGACCACAGGCAAAATGAACTTATTCAAATCAAGCCTACTGTCCTGCAACCCTTGTGAAGTTGTGGGAATTATTGCTGGGTTCTGTTGGTGTTGATTGTATACAACTTGAGCGGCATTTTGCCTCTACACTTCAGACCATGGCAAAGCAGCCAGCCAGCTTTGAAGAATTCAGTATACAAACACAATGTTTAACGGCAGTAGAGTCGCTTCCCCTGTGCTTTGCATCCATGCTATCACTCTTCAATCTGCTGACTTGAACTGTACAGGCAGCATACAAGATGAAGACGACGAGGCCATCTCTAGGTCTTTTTCTTCTTTTTTTTGTCCCTATTTGACTTAACTCTTCCGCCTCTCTTCATTGTCCTCTTTGTCTGGTGCTCAGTTACATACTTAGCCTACCATGCAAGAGTCGCCAACCAAGAAAGAAGCACGATTTTATGCAAGTCTGTCTCTTACACTGCTTGTTATTCTGAATTGTCCACGTCTAGGCCATTCAGAGTTTCATGGGTTGCGGAGCATACAAAGACTTGATTCCTGTGTGGGAATATGAGCCTCTTCTTATATTTGCTTTCATCTCTTTCCTTCCCGGCCTTTTGAGTTTTACTATTTTCCCCTTTTGTATACCCTCAAATAACTGTTCATGATAATGGTCATATAATAACAAATATATGTATGCATCCCGTTTTGACTACCCGCACCAAGTCAGACACCCAAGACGACGACAGGGCAAAGTACAATCTTGTGTAGAATTACAGTTTTAAAATACATAGAAAGAAGAATAAAAGAATGTCAGATCCAAATATTCCCGATACCCCCCTTTGATAGATCTCAGAAACCTTGAGGTTCTCTTTTGTCTTTCTCAATTCTTTTATGGCGAGTTCAAAAGTAGCATATTCTTTTTGGCACCTTTGTTTCATTATTCCTCGTTTTCCGCTTATCATGGCGCCAGGGCGGTCCGTTGCGATCTGACGGTCAGGTTTCTTTCAATATCCTGGAGGATAACAGGCGGCCGGGTCGAAGCACCCGGACCACCGATACCAGCACCAGCACCGGCAGCAGCTCCTCCTTCCCGTATGGACGGTCTGAGGTGTAGAGGAACTGGCGGCATAGGTGGCAACATCTCACCTGGCAGTGGTAATGGGCCAGAACCCGTGTAACCACGACGCAGCGAGTTCATGGATCCGGAGCGCCCACGGAGCTGTTGGTGCCGCGACATGGCACTACCACCGCCAGCACTAGTACCAGCGCCGCTAAGACCGCTCCAGTTTTTATCACCATGGCTAGTGGAAGGCCTGCTTGAGGAGAGAGATTGGTTCCTCCATAAAGCGGGACCAGAGACAGAATTGGCATGTGTATGGTTGCTGGCATTTCCCCGCTTACCGTTGTTGTTATTGTTGTATGAGGCAGGAAATTCGGCGAGCATAGGTATGGAGCTCATAGTGGTCATACTGCGGCCGTGTTTGCTAGCGGTCGGCACTTCGAGGAACCGCGAAGGCGGTGGACCCAGATGCTGTTCAGCCCATTGCGACACTGCGCGGTAGTTGGCCTCAACATTGCTGGACGAAACGGTGGGCACTCGATCACGCAGACGACATGTACGGCGGTCCAGGGTGGCTGGTGGTGCCCGGCCTGACAAAGCCGAGCTAGTGACCGGGCGCTGCAAAATAATAGGAGCATTCTCCATCTGCTCAAGGCGGAGTTTCTCTAGACGAAGCTGTTCAAGATGAAGCTGCTCAGCCTTGATTTTGGCGGTGTGCTCAGCAGCAGAGGGCAGCCAAGGGTTTGGCTCAGGCTTGGCGATGACAACTGGCTCAGCTTCCACAGGCTCTGTCTGTTGAGTATCGGTAGAGCCATCCCAAGACGTACTTGACTTTGAATGCTGGGTGGACGGCGTCGTTGGTTCCGTGACGGCAATGGTGATGTTTGCTGCGCCTTGTACAGCAGCGGATGCGCCACCTTTAGTGTCGATGAGGGGCAAAGCCTTCTTCCCATCCCGACGTTTGCGCCGCTCCTCGGACGGACTGCCACCGTCTGAGCCGTCGGCATCTGGCTTCCCAGATTTGATTGTCGATGGAGTTCCAACAGCGATGGCAGAGTCGGCTCCTGGTGTCGTGGGCGAGGGAGGGGAAGGTGTTGGGTCCGCAATCCAGTCACTGCCAAACTCATCGGCTGGTTTGTTAAAACGTTCCAAGTCGACGAGAGGCTGAAATTCGCCTATGGTGTATGGAGTTTCGTCGATGGAGACTCTCATGCAGTGACCGGGAGACACCTTGATGTGGCTGAAGTTTTTTTGAGGCTGGTGCTTGACGGGTGTAATTTGAGGAACAGGCCCAAGAGTTGACCCAACGATCCGCTTGCGCAAGGCCTCTCTGCGTGTCTTGACCATGTACCAGCTTCGCCACGCGTGCACAAGAGTCTGGAACTTTCTTGCCACTGCTGGATCCTCGGTACAAAAGAAGTGAACAAAGCTCGTCGTGGTGGGATACGTGGTTGGCATCTGTTGAGATTTGATCGCAAAGACGTGTCGTTTGGGCGGTTTAAGATTCTTTGCAAGACTTGTCCTCGCATCACGCAACCCTCCTTCGCCTGCAAGTGTGACAGGCTCGTTCATGAAATTGTAGATGTCATACTCTGACAGATCGCATAGCCGCATAGAATCTCTGCCGGGACTCATGTCCGGGGTCCGAGTAGACAGCATCTGCCCGTCTCCCAGGAGTGCAATCCATCGCTTTTGCCACTTGCCTGAGCGCGAGCTGTGGTACAGTTGCAACACAAAGGTTGCTGGTGACTCGCCGGCGGGCACTGAAGAAATATCGAGATCCTTGTGGTTCTCGGGGCCCCAGGCGTGGCGGATCAGCAGCGAGTTGTGAGCGTCATTCGGCCAAGAGGCAATCACTTCACGGATGCGCTCGTACCGTCGTAGCCGACGCTCTAAGCCATATGGTGCATAGCATTCGAAGACGATGCTGGCAGCGGTGTTGATGGGACTCTTCATGACATCGGCAGCCTGACGAAGGATATCGACTGTGTCTGTAGTGTCCGTCACACGCACGTTGGCGTATTCATTTCGGTAAGTGACCAGAACGTACTGGATTACCCTGAAATGTCAGTCTGGAAACGATGAACAAAAGCTTCCACCCACTCTGCAATTGCTTACCCGTTCTCGGCCAAATTCCGGTGACACTGGAGAGGAAGGCGGCGTCAGAAGCTGTGGCGCGTTCGATTGTACGACAGACATCCGAGACGGGAAAGATGACATGCTCTGAGCTCGACTGGATTCAACCGAGGCCGTCTTGGAAGATGCTGGAGATGGTGCAACATGCGACCTTCTTCCTCGATATAGAAACCCAATCTTCTCAAGCATAGGGGTTTTGAGGGGACTCTTGGGTGAAACCGAAGCGGCAAAGGCGGTTCCAGACTGCGATGATATCAACTGTTGTTGCAGTCTGCCAAAATTCAGGCTTTTTTGGCCAGCCACCATCAGCTCCGAGGTGGGCTGTTGATGTGCCTGTCGAAGCCCGGAATCCCGTCTCGGTGGATCTGCCGGGACTTGGATTATGTCCTCGAGTCTCGTGATCCTTGCTGGATCCTCTTCTGGGCCCTTGTCACTCTCAAAGCTGAGGTCTCGGCTGTCTGCGATAGTGGTTGCTGAACTGAGCTCAGTGGACGACTCACGCGAGGACAGATCGATCACTGTCCTTGTCAAGGAGATGGGAGCTACTGGTGACACGAAAACCGGACTGGACGGCATGACAGCTGCTCTGGGCCGAGTAGTGTTGTCGAGCCCCCTCGGCGGTGGAGGCAACGGCGGAATATGTGCCAATGGCACATGTGGGCTAATGGCGGAAGCGTCTGGCTTGTCGACAGTGCCTTGAGTTCTTGCACGCTTCCTCCACACGGCTGAGCCAAATGTGCGCAGACTGGGAGCTCCCGCCTCGTTTGCTGGCTGTCCAAGGCCGTGAGTGGGTAAGGCATGTTCCGAGAAGCTCGCGCCTCGAGTCTTGCCAAAGCAGAAGCTCTTGGTGGTTCCCGTCGACATTGTGACCACGACCAGAAGCCCTTGACTTGCTTGGTGTCCCTGGGTATTTGGTGCAATATATCGTTACCGTTGGTGTTGAGAGGGAACTCTGCGTGATACTCAGCCGGTCATCGAGGCAGATGGCCAGACTTGATGGGCTTCCTACTGGGTCGTTGGCAGACCTTGCTTGACCATCTGGCACATGAACTTTTCTTGGTGAACGAGAGGGGGATGGAAACACTGCAACAAAGAAGATGTAAGAGCCAGAGTTCCAGGACGCTACAAGAAAAAAGGTACGTGAGGGATAGGAGGAATAAGTGGAGGAAAGGGAGGGGAGATGTTCTCCCTTGGCGGACGCGAAGGAGAAGTTGCTCCTGCCATCGCCCGCCATTGACATTGGGGGGGCGCGTCGGAACGCCAGGCCGCATAGAAGATGCAAGCGCCTTGCTGTAGGGATCAGCTTGAGAAATTCGTGTTGGACAATTATTCGCCATGATTGTCACGCAAAGCACTGGCGAGAAAGATCAGAAGCATTCCAGCGGTGGACCCTTGGAATGCCATAGACTCTGACTTTGCTGCATAAAAATAGCAATTCTTCGTGTACGTGTTGTCAGCTTCTGGTGTCTTAAACCTCGAGTTTGGGATGAGAGACACTTGAAAGGGACAAATATCTTGGGTTGGTAATGCTCAAAGTTCTTCAGATTGGCCAACAAGAGAGTGTCCGTGAGTGAAGAAGTGCCCACTGTGTCGGTCAAGGAGCATCTGAGACATTGTCGTCTGGGTATCTTGTATCCAGCTCTCCCTTAGACCTGGTGCATGACGGCAGCAAGAAGGCCCACCAAGCATCCCTAATGCTTGTCGGCCGAATTCTCTGGCCTGTTTGCTTGTTGTTTTACTTTCTGAACGCTCGTACTTCTCGACGCCACCAACCCACGAAGTCCTGAGTCGAGACGTCAATGTCCAGCTCCTTCAACACCTTGGTACTGAGATGGCAATCGTAAGGCCGTTGCACAGTCGAATTCGGGTCGTTGCCCTCCGTGTTTGGTTGAATGTTCTCGGTGCTGAGACCCATGATCTCACCAAATAACTGGCAGATTTCATACTTGGTGAACTTGTCCTCACTTGAAAACTGCAGGACTTTTGGCAATGCGGCTCTCTGCCTTTCATCGGCAGCGAGATACTTGACAGCCACATCTACACGCGCCCGAAAGCAAAGCAAATCACAATGCCAAGTCAGCAAAGATGTTGTATCCCTGAGTATGAGATCTAAGTCAAGCATGACGTACCGTGACAGACTCTGCCAATGTCCTCCGTGTTGGTAGGATACCTTAGGGCCCAGTGCTCCATCGAGACCTTCTCGCCGCCCTGAGCCTTCCAAAGCACGTCCATGAGAACGTTGACAGCGCTCTCTGATGGGACCTCAGCGTCACCGTATAGGACAGGCACGCGGAGGACCAGGCCCAACCCTTCCTTGCCCGCAGCCTTGAACGTCTCGAGAACGGCGTGTTCTCCATCCAGCTTCGTCTGGCCGTACATGTTCGTTGGGCCGGTAGGAGCATCAGCCTCGTACGGTGCCTCGCCAGGCTTGCCCGGGAAGACATAGTCGGTGGAGATGTAGATGAGGAGGGCGTCCTTCTCAGCACAGAGTCTGGCGAGCTCGCGAGTTGCTTCCACGTTGAGCTGACGGGTGCCTTGAGGATCCTTGTCTACCTTGTCCGGGAACCGGTTTGCTGCACCTGAAGTGAGAAATAATCAATTAATATTCAGCTACCCAGCTGCTCCACGTCCGTTGACACCGCACGATAGCATGGTGGGAGAGGTCAACACACAGTGTATCACAGCTTGAGGCCTAGAGATTCAACGCCATGTCAGTCAGTCACACAGCCAAAGCAATTTCGCCAAAACAGCACGCTTGTATCGTCCACCTACTGAACAGTCTCAAGAGCCTTGGCAACATCTTGTGAAGACGTCAGGTCGACTTTGAGAACATCGGTGCCGTCAGCTCTCGAGTGGCCCGTTCCCTTGGTCGTCCAATCTCTGCGAACAAATGCCTTGAGAACTTGGCGTCCGAGGAAACCCGTGGCGCCCGTTACGAGGACTGTCTTGTCGTTGGCCATTGCGTCTCTCTTGATCTGTTGTCAAATGTGTGCAGCCTTGCGTGCAGAGTACCCCATGTTGAGAGCCAAGTGAGAGAACTACCTCAAATAACATGTTACCCTAGCCAATTACACTCACGCAACGTCATGCTGACTAAGCTGTTCTCTCTCCTAATCGTATACTTTTGTGCTTCCAACCCTCTTCACATTTCACAAAGATCAAGACAACATCAAACACTCAAGAACCATGGCCAAAGAGAACTCCATCGTCGACCGAGAAAATCCCCTTTCCCTCTTCCTCCCCTAACAGCCCTTCCAAAGAGCAGCCGCTCGCCCTGACACACAGGAGGAAATCGCGAAGCACATGGTTTTTAACACAAGCGTAATCTACGTTTTAACGCTCGCTCAGCCTTCAACCACATGCAAAGTATTTCTGCATTGCTCTCACAAACATACAGAAATGGATCTGCAATGAAGAGGGATAACTATACATCATAGTGATCTCAAGGCGGTGGGGGGCAATGACTACCACGCGTTTTGCCTGCCTGACATGCCTGTCGTGCCCTTCTCGCCTTGCCTTGCCTGCCTACGTACCTAGCTTTTCTTCACATGGTATTATTCACAAGAATCCTTGTTTCAGATGCGCGAGGGAAACCCAACAACATTAGAGCAAAGACCAAAACAAAATAAGAATAATTCCCCGCCAAAACGTTCGATTCGTATGCTCGCGCCGATAGCGGTCTCATTCCGACGCGGACAAGTGTTGACATTCTTGCACCTGAATTTACTCGTATGGGCAAAACCACCAACTGCTCAGGCAGACAATATATTCTACATTGAATGCTCATCTGGGCCTGATCCTCAGGAAGGACTGGGACTGTTCAAGCTTGTAATCCTCTCTCTTATGTCAACATCGGCCTAAACGCTCACTGTATCCTGATGCACGAAAAGTTTCGAGTCTTGCTAACATTCATACACAAGAATCAAGCAGCCACATGACCTTGCGTCTTCCAGACATTGTGTGTTTTTGAGCTTTGCGATGTCCTTGTACGTATACTCCCAGCTAATGCTCCACATCAATAATTTGCCTCGGTATCGTGAGAATGCCTGGCACTTGGCATTTTCGCATACGGCTTTCTGTCGTTCTGCGAGCGCATTCTTGGTGCACCAACTGTCTAAATGGGGTCTCTTTTCATCCAGGCAAAACGGTCCCGGAGATCCGATTGCATCTTCTGCTAGCTAGACTGGTGGTAGTATTGTTCAGGGCTCACAGCAGGAATTTCCAAACTCGGATCCACCTCCATAGGCGTCTCGATGATGGAGACACGGTTGTCCATAGCACTCGCAGGCCGACGCACGATAAAGGGCTGCTTAAGCTCCGCCATTTCTGGGGCTCTTTCTTCTTGCTGCTGCTCCTCGACCACGGCTTGGTCACCCAGAGACATATCTGCCAGTTTTTCAGAAGACCTGCGCAACTCTGCTGGATCTTGTTCACTGCCGTCGTCGCCTGACAATGGAGGAGTAGGTGGAACCATGTGTGCGGCAATTTCGTCCTCAGAGATGGCTTGCATATCGCGCAACTCGCTTCCCATGTCACTACCCTCCTCAAAATGCTCGAAGCGGTCGCTTAGCAAGGCTGTCCGGTCGTCACTATCGCTCAAGTTGCCGACTGAAGCTCGGTTAGATGATATTGAATCAGCGCTATCACTGCGGTGTCTCTTTGGCGGTGACGATGGCTCACGGATGGCGACCCGCTTTTTGTCGCGTTGTGAGTTGTCTTCTATCTGTTCTTGTCTGTATAGTCGGTTATCGAACTTGATGAATGTCTGCGGCAAGTCAGTAGTTGAAATAACAGGCACAAATGAGATCGGAACATAGTTGTGACATACTTGCAATGCGTTCGATAATGGGAGAATAGCATCGCTCAACGCTTCATCCGTCGCATATACTAGAATGGGGGCTACGTTTCCGTCCGCATTACGATCGGTGAACATCGCTGCCTTCACCTTTTCGATGGTCGTTGCCTGTCCACAATGATCAACACATGTCTAGTATAGAATCTGAACTGATATTGACTAGTGCTTACCTCTTGCTTGACGCGGGCATCATCTTCAGACATCCAAGCTACTCGATACCAAGAATCACTCTGGCTCGAGTCACCCATAAGCTCGTACTGATCCCGTCGGCACATATACATCACATCAGGTGATGTGATTACACCTCGCAGGCTGTACTTGTGCGTCGGGTTGAGTGCAGGATCGTCGCTAGGAGTCGTCCAAGTTTTGTTGAGCTGCCGAAGTAGGGCGCAACATGCATCTCGTTCCGCTCTGACACCTAAGAGACTGTCAGTGTGTATTCGCAGTAGTGCATCTATCAATATACTTACTAGCCAGCTTCCGATCGAGGTTGGCTATGGTCAACTTTGCCAAAGCAATCTCAGCCTCGTAGTGGCCAATAGCCTTTTGCTCGTCCTCATCCAATTCTGCCAGACCATTAAGCTCCTCGGGCAAGTATGGAATTTCGTCTGGAGTGCCAACAGAGTTCTCGTGTTTCCTCCACAGAGCACTTGCACGAATCCGCCATATTTGAGTTTTGCTCTTATCGATGACCGCCTCTGCTAGCTTGGCCCTATCCAGAGTCTGGCCAGTCCTGGGATTTGTCCATAAGGTGCCCTCGATCTCCTTTTCCTTGGCCAAATCGATTGCTTTCCACATGCGGAATAATTTGTTCTGCATTATGCGCGCAGCCTGCACATTGCTTTCGAGATATCTGTCAATGTACAGCACTTCGGGAACCTCAATGGACGGACCATCGGTACTGATGCGCATCGTCATGACTTGGGCGGGTACTTGTATAGAGGCAATTTGACCTAGGACCTCGTCCTGTTGGTCTGCCCAAGTGTTCTCCTGCTGCAGCCAGAACAAGCAATCCCATTGGCTGTACAAATTGCAGAACATCTCAGGCGTGTCATTCGCAATTCGAAATTCGAGGATTGCAAACTCTTGTGGTCTCGTGTCCTCGGTAGTCGAGTCCTCTACCTTTGCTTTGGTCCACATTCGTATCAGCTCTTGGGAAGCAGAACTGTTGTACAGGCTCTCATAGAACTTGACAGTCGGATCCCCCCAAACAGCTTTGATGAGGCTATTCGCACAAAGTGAATCTGCCGTTCCATAAGCACGATCCGTGTTGTCAAGAAATGCCATGAGACGTTGACATTCATCGACAAGACTGATATCGTCATATTCGCTGCCCCAACCCTGCGTGGCAGTAATGTTCGCACCTTTCCACCAATCTCTGTTGTTACCAAAAGATTGCGATGCGCCTTCGAGAAGCAGAAAGAAGTTTCGAGCTGTAGGGATTGCGTGCAATATCATCAGCAATGGGCCGAGACGGTGTCTTTGCGCCAATTGTTCAGACCTGCTTGCAAGAAAGACCGGAACATCGGTACCACGTTTTCTAACAAGTGCCGGTGGATCGTCTGCTTTTGCGTTTGCCAGAACCACAGCCCATTGGTTATGTTCATAGTAAGGCCTGTTCGCGGGTCCAAATTGTGGCAGCGACGTATCTCCAGAAATCACGCCGCTCTCTTGAGGAGTTGCCACTCCAGATGTGTGCATCATGGATTCCTGCATGGCGATTCTCAGCTGCTCGTCCGCTTGCTCTTGTGTCGTAGGGGCATCTGCACACAGTATGTAATCAGTGTGCAATCCAAATGAGACAATCATAGACGAGACATGGCTGAGGGACAAAGCAGGAGGATGATCCAGGGATATGAAGGCAAGAAGTATTGCGCAACAGTACCAAGAGGGGTTTGCATTGTCCATTCTGTGACTTTACCCAGAGGAGATCTACTATGCGCTCGAGAGGGTGGCCGTGAGGGTGCGCTGAGGTTGGCACCGTTGCCCTTTGCCCATGGCTCGTCGGCTGGAAATTGATCGGGTCCTTGAACGTGGAATGCTGCGTGTGTTCAGCAAGTTAGAGAAGTCATTCGAGAACCAAGTCAAAACACTCACAAGGATCCAGTGAGCCATCTCTTTCGGCCGAGAAATGCGCATCATTCCATAGAACATATTTTTGTCTAAACTGCAAGCACTCAGTCTTGGCTCCCTATTGCACGTACGCACATATAAACATGACGGAACGGCCGTACCGAGTCATGATCACCACTAAAATATTCCCCAATCACTGCTTCGACATTGTTGTTGTGTGCCTGCGTTGCATGGTGCCATCAGTATACCGCTGCGCTGATTTGGCAGGACCTAGTCAGAGAATGGTCGGGACCAACCTTCAAAGCTTCGCGAAACAGGTGTTTATCTTCTTCACTGTGACGAGACGTGATCTCCATCACGTTCCGCACGGCATCCTCCATCTCTGCGGTCGACATTCTCGTGATGAGCCTCTCGAGAGAGCTCGGGTATCGTGGGTAGATGCGGCGAAGAAGTGAACCACCTGAACGGTGCTTAGAAGACGTCGCGTGGACAAGGTGCTGTCTAGCTAGTGGCCATGAAGTAGTAAGCAACTTGGCTGGCCTCGCTAGCTCGTTACAAGGAATCCGTGGTAGTCGGCAGCAGGCAATTGTGCTGGCTCAGGAGAACAGCGCGTGGTCGCAAGCGCAACTGGTTGAAGAGACGTGGTGGTCAGCCCGAACGGCGAGTCTCAGTGTCGAGAATAGGCACTTGCCTCGTGGCTTCAAGACGATTACCCAAGATGCGAGGACAGAACGGACGTAGAAGCGTGCGAGGAGTCCACAAGGCGCGAACCATCAAGATCAACCAAGTGGTGAGTCTGTACCTCTGTTTGTGTTGGTGCAAAAGCAGTTTCGTGAATGCCACCAGAGTGTTTGGCAGTTGCGACTTGCTTGCGCTACGTAATCTGCAGCCCTTCCACAGACCCCTGCATAGTCTAAGCCTACGGCAAGACCCACCCCTGTACCGTTAAGTGGTGGGTGGAACTCAGGATGTGTCTAGGTACTTACTTGCCTTAGCGGGAACTCCAGGGCTACCTCCGTAAGTAGACATCCAAGGATGGATGTCCTTGATGATTCCAGTTGATCGACATAAGGGCTTTGTGACGAAAATCAATTCATATGGACAGATGTTATAGCTTTGTCATTTGCAGTCTTCATGCTGCCATGCTTTGCTTCAGAAAGCCATGAGCTGGATCTACAGGCTCTATTACTGTGGTATGAAGCCGCTTGTCCATGTGGTGTGGTAGCAACAACCATCTATGCTATTCTTCGTTCATTCTCCAGTATGCACCATGAATGTTTGGTCTTTCCAGATATCGCTATGTTTCCCAATGCTGCAGCCAAGCCCGCCAATGCCCCAATAATGCTCGATTTTTCTGAACTTGGATCGTTCATTTAGCCTCTTTGCCGTTATGTGCTATCCGCCACGATATATCACCAGCGCTTTTGCCTGAACCTTCACAGCGGTGTAGCTCTCCACCATTGTGCTGTCTAATCGCTTCCATCCTCATCGTCATCGCCATCCTCGACAGCATCATCAGAGTCAGTTCCTTCATCAAAGTCGAACTCTTCATCCTCACTTGGCGCGTAGAAATCATCGTCATATTCGATCTTGGGAGCTACCTCGGGTTCGAAACTGGTCGGGACCGTGAAGCCTTCTGGAATGTCCTTTTTAGAGGCCTCCACCGCCTCTCGGGCCTTTTGTTGGTAGTCTGCCTTCTTGTCTCGATACATGACACTCGCATCCACGTTCGCAGGAGAGTTGATTTCGGGGTCGTCGAGAAGAAGTAGAATCGATCGCAGGACGGACTCAGCGCCCTGTAGTGGTGACCAGCGCTCACCAGCGTCTTCGCCTGACATCAAGTCCTCGCCTGCTTGGTGCAATATGGAAATGCAGAGCTGACCATCAGGATAGATATTGGGATGCCAGATAGGTCTGAGGAAACGAAACTTGGGCGGTGAGTATGGATAGTCGTTTGGAAAGGTCATTTCTGCCTGATAACGAAGTCAGCAGCAGTTCGCAGGGCAGTGAGACTCGAAATCTTGAAAGGAGGTTTGCCACTTTGACGAACCTTGAAATAGCCACCATTGAAGTCGCTGTCAGGGTTGACCACCATCATGGCAAGCTGCCACCGAAACATATTTTGATCATCATTCTATTTGATCCGCATAACTGTCAGAAATGGACGGCTACTGAGCGAATACGCTACTAGGAGTGCGCGGCCCTGAGAGCAGAATAAATCTCACATCGATATGAACCCATTTCTCTTTAAGCAGCGACTTCAAGTCTGTCAGGATCCGTTGCTTGGCAGCGGCAGCCATGGCTGCAAGTATTTTGTGGTGCGCAGAATCGGAGGGCACGAAGGATCGTGGGAAGGTCGGAGAGTGTCGTGGTCTCGTGGTCAAGGACGAGGTCGGCGCTGTCGCAGAAACGCAGATAACGGCCCAAAAAGTGGCGCGCAGGTCGACGAAGACAGGGCAAGAAGGTATGGGATGGGAGCGAGGGTCGATTTGACCGAATATAGACTTGGAAGTGATCGAAGAATGTCGTCGAGTTTAAGTAGACGAGGACATGTGTGGGTTGCTGTTATGAGGGTTCTGTATCTCAGGCGTGGCAGGCAGAAAGAGGCGGAGGCGTCACGATGAGGGGTGTCTGGCAGCTGGCAGGCAGGATTGGTAGATTCGAACGCAAGAGTTGCAGTGCGAGGTTTGCAGAATGGAAGGCTGCAAATTCTGTTGGTGGTTTGTGGTGGTTGTTGAAAAGAACAGGGAGACTGTTGAAGTTGAAGTCGAAGTTGCAGATAGCGTCAGATTCCCCAGAACCGAACAATTGATCTCCTAGCATCGGCCAGTCCGGTCGAACCGACCGCCTTGGTGTGCAAGTACTTGGGTACTTGGACGGTCGCAAGAGTACCTTGGTGACCAGTTGCTCGCAACCAGGCAAGAGGGGCGGGCTGCAGTAAGTACCGAGGTACATGGGTACAAGGGACGGAATTATCCTTGCGTCCGTAGAGATGGACTTGCCACTGCCAAGCTGGCTGAGTCAAGCCATGTGTAATGTAACTCATCGGACAATCAAGGATTTAAGGCCTTTCTTCGTACTCTGTGCTGAACTTAAGTAGGTGCTGAGTTGCGGCTTGGCCCGATGCTCATATGAGCACGTCTGTTTCGACGAACTGGGAAGCTACTTATTGCAGACCCCATCACAGACCCGCCAACTCCTAGTGGGGAAGGGCACCACGCGAAGTAGGCGCGTAATCCCTACTGCCCATATGCTCTACGGGCCACGCTTGTTGTGCAGACGCTGAGGGTATCACCAAAAGTTTCAAGGATGTACTGCTTTGGTGCTGACTTGTTCAGCAGCAGGGGCTTGACGCGCCCAGTGCAACCCAGCACTTTTGTGCGTACACCAAACGCCATCCCACCGTCAGCTTTGATGGCATAGTTGCCTGCGGCCTTTCTCGCTCAATTCTGAAAGTGCCCATATCTCCTTTGTCGCTTCGGCTTCCATCGTCCTCTGGGTTGCGCGTTCACTTTTACACTTCTTTCTTCAATCATTCTTGCTCAGTGTCATGCTTGCGTCGCTTTCTCTCCTCATGGCCGAATCTTGTATCAATGAGGCATACCCTCGGCCATTCCAGCAGCAATGCCCTTCTCTTTTGGCGCCATCTGCGACCTTTTGCAGAGCCTTGAAACGGACCTCAGCCGCAAGAAACGTCCCAAAGGCAGTTCCAAGATCGTGATCGAGTGGTTCGCCGGGCATCGGAATGTCTTGGTCGGCGCTAATGTCGACCAAACCGCGCTTCTATCTACGCTGCTTCCGGAGAGGCGCACCGACAGGGTCTACAACATCCAGCATACCCGCCTCGAAAGCATCGTAAGCAAAGCTTGTGGCCTTGGTAGGAGTCGCCAAAGTGCCTTGGCACGATGGCGCGAACAAGGCTCGGGCACCGACTTGGCTGAATGTGTCGAGGCCATCCTTGAAGCTGCACCAAATGGTGCCACTCGCGATATCACAGTTGAGGAAGTCGACGGAGTCCTGCACCAGCTAGCGGCTTGGTCCGCTTTCAGCTCGCCTGCTGTGAGATCGTCGCTATCATCAGTTTCTTTGCAGTCCAAGATCGCGTCACGGCAGCAGCTTCGCCTCGAAGATCTCTTCAGGCAACTGACCCCACGAGATGCAAAATGGTTGTGTCGGCTGGTACTCAAGAACTTTCTACCGGTTGTCGTACCAGAGCATCTGGTGTATGCTCAGTGTCATCCGCTTCTGCCTACCATTTTGAAGATACACAATGACTTTGCGGTTGCCATCAGCCTTCTTGAGCAGCAGGTCTGCAATGACAGCGGTATGCGGCTCGACCTTGACGAGGCCGACATTCCGCGCCTTATCAAGCCAAAAGTCGGCGTGAAGGTAGGCCGCCAGACTTGGCTGAAAGTGCGGAGCATACAGCAATGTATATCAATGGGCCATGGTCTGATGAGCTGTGAAGAGAAAGTTGACGGAGAATACTGCCAAGTTCATATTGACCTAGTAGGCCCCAGGAGGATTCAAATCTTTTCCAAATCTGGAAAAGATAGTACGGCAGACCGCGTCAATTTGCATAGCGCAATCAGATCATCCCTTGATTTAGGTTCAGCAAAGTGCCGTTTCAAGAATAACTGTATTCTTGAAGGCGAACTGGTCGTCTGGAGCGATACTGAGAAGCGAATCCTTGGTTTCGAGGAGATACGAAGGCACGTGAGTCGGTCGGGGCGATTCATGGGTACTGCCATAGCCGGTCGCCCACCGGCATCAGAACGGCTTATGATTGTGTATTATGACCTGTTGTCGGTGGACAATCAATCTTTGCTCAACGTCAGATACTTTGAACGCTGCAGACGTCTTGCCGCCCTGGCCAAATGCGAAGAGGGTCGCTCCGCGCTGGTTCAGAGAACGATTATCAACTTTTCGTCCCGCTTGGCGGCACTCGAACTTCGCGAGGCCTTTGCAACCTGCATCGTCCAGAGACAGGAGGGTCTGGTCCTCAAATCTGACAGTCCTTACTTCGACTTTGAAACGAACAAATCTCGTCACGGATCATGTGTCCTCAAATTGAAGAAGGCGTATCTGAAAAACCTGGGTGAGGTTGGAGATCTAGCAGTCGTTGGCGCTCGCTATGACTCCACTGCTGCCAAAGTATTGGCTTTGCCAAACATCCAGTATACTCATTTCTACGTGGGTTGCGCCATCAACAAAGACGAGGTTACGCGCTTCGAGCATGCAAAGCCAGCTTTTATTATCGTGGCCGAAGTTGAACTCAACGCCACAATGGCTGCTTATTTTCAACAATACGTTTTCACAAGGTCGGTAGAACCGGCCCAGAATACTGAATACGATTTGCATTTATCACAGGGCATTGTTCAAGGCCGACAGTTGTCTGTGGTATTTCTTGACCCAGCAGTCTTTGAGATCACCTGCTTTGCCTTTCATCACGACACAAACTCTGACTTTTGGAGTCCCCGGTTTCCGTACGTCTCGAAAATACATGCGGACAGGTCATGGAAGGATTGTCTTGGTTTTGAAGAGCTACAGAAAATCGCGAGCACGGAGCAAGGCTGTCCTGAATACGCTGATAGTCAGGAATTAGCCCAGTGGATCAAGGCTCTCGAAAAAATCGAACCCAGGCGTATTGAAAACGCCGTTGAACAGGACAGTGGGAACACTCACGATTCTTGCACAACAGGTTTATCCTGGGACGACGCATGGCCACGAATCGCCTCCCAACAAGCCACTGTGCTTGCAGCTACTTGCGAAGTGGGACACATCGCTTCCAATGCTGTCTCGAATCCACCCGACTCGCCTACTGCTCAGGCACCTACGCCTGAACTCAAGTGTTGCGGGAACGGCAGCGGCAGCGTCGTCGGGCTTTCAGCGCGCAAGCGAGGACGAGAGGCATTCCCCGTATCGCCACCAGTACCTCGACAGAAGAGACATACGTCAAGCCATTTGGTTGTGCAAGGGAGTCACCCTGACAGCCCTCTTCGAGAGTCATACAGGTCTCTGGGACAAGTTACGCCACGAGTCCTGTCCGAAAGCGAACAGCTACCATCCGCTATCTCGCAAGGTACCAATACCAGAAGGTTACGTAACGCGTCAGAACCCTTGACTTCACCTGTCTCGTTTTCAAGTCTACCACTTGGCAAATCTGCAGCCAGGAGAAACAATACCTCAGAGCCAGTGGATTTATCCAGTGGAGGGCCACTACGCGCTGTACCCGGGCTTGATCTGAAATTGACAAAACATGCGAGCTTGATCTGTTGCTACGCGGGTGAATCATGTGCCCTTCACGGTTGCACTGTTTTGCTTGCACCATGTGTTGCTCATTTTCCTTGGCTTACAGACGACTTGCTGCCGAGCCACGGGATAGCAGCAGTCTTCAAAGACGTTGCTTCATGGCTTGCCTCGGCTGCTACGTTGCCGTCACCTGCGCGTCGGCAACCGCGCGTTGTGCTCGTGGAGAGGCGGCGATCTGAGGCCACCAAGAAGTTTCTGGCTAGCCTCCAGGCTGAACCACTGAAGGATCGAGAGGGGAAGCGCCAGATCTTGATTGTGTATGACTGGCATCTACTTGAGGATATCACACATGCCGAAAAAGTGCATCGGAGGAGCAGTATGTCAAGTGCGCGGCAGAAGACCGGTACTGGGGCGCTCGCGAAAGAGCTGTGGAGGAAGCATTATATCGGGTTGTGTTGAGGAGTGAAATGAATTAAGGTGGGTCGTTGAGATTGATATGAGAGTGAAGTGAGCCATTTTTGGATATAACGGCAAATCGTGCTGGTGGGTCTCTTACCATCGCTGTGTCGAATGGAGGCTTGGATGTCGTGGTGGTGGGTTGCTGCAGGAGTCTAGTGGTTTTTGGGTACGACGCCTTTGGTTATCGCTTTCATGATTTCCGTCGTTACAGCACGACGGGTGTATTGCTGCATTAGACGCCCAGTCCTCGGCTCTGCCTAGATTCATGCCGAATTTCACGCATCACATATATCCCGAAAGGGGGATTTACTCCTTCTTTGTCTCGTCATACATTTGCTTATAGCTAGCCCGCAGCCTCATCTGCAGGTGCTCATCAGCGGTAATGGCCTTCCTCTCGGCATCTGGATTGCCTCCCCTCTTGGTAAACTCCCCACTCGGCTTGTGGTTCTTGACCCTCTCACTGGGCACGACCTCAAGCGTAGTCTTGCCCACAGGGTGGCAGAAGAAGGCAATGCTATAGCGCGGCTCGTTGCCGGTCTCGCCCTCGATGCCGTTGCCCTCACCCCCGGGAGGAGGGAATACGACGCGGTGCACGGTGCTGCGCAGCAGCCCGTTGGTCCAGTAGGAGAGCAGATCGCCGATGTTGACAAGGATGGGCGGTGCTGGGTCGGACTCTGTGCCTGGTGGGGTTACGGGGACGGGCGCCCAGGCTGTGCTGGTAGGGTTGGTGGTGGTGGTGGTGGTGGTGGTCCCGGAGGTGTCGACTTCGAGGCCGGCTTGTCCGCGCAGGCGGAAGAGGAGGGTTATGCTGCCGTAGTCGGAGTGGGCGCCTGCGCGGACGTCTTCTTGGGTTGCTTGCGGGCTTGTATTGGTGGTGGTGGTGGTGGTGAGGGCTGAGAGAGGTGGGTAATACAGGAGGCGGAGGATGTTGCCTGAAGGGCCGAATTCGCGGCGGTGGCGGTCGTAGAAGAAGGTTGGTGGAGTGACGGCGAGGCCTATTCCGATAAGGTGGTTGAGTTTGAGGGCGAGATTGTAGCAGTGGTCGTCTAGAGGGTGGACAAGAGCGAAGATTAGAAGAAAGATGAGTTTGAGGATGTGGTTCGAAGCAGCAGCATCTTCCATAGGGTGAACAACCACTGTCACGGGACAGTGAAGGATTGACGTACAAAAGGCTGCGGCTTGGCTCTCGTATGGCTTGAAGCTTTCTGGCAGAGGCTGTTGGGCCTTTCCGTCGACAAACTCGCCAAAGTTGAATGCCCTGGCAGGATGAGTTTCGGCATGTATGCACATGTTTTCTTCAGTGGCTGGACTCACTCCTTGAAGTCACCAACCTGGACAAAAAGGCAGATTTAGTATTCGGTACCGCTTGTCATGGGCAGGGGTACTCATACATACTCTTTGATGCGCGGGATCCAAAGTCTCATAGTTCATGCTCGACCAACCCCGGTTGTTCTCTTGGATGATGCATTTCTGCTTTTCCTCGACAGGCGCCCTGAATATTTTCTTGCCCTATGAACAGGTGATGACCACCATTTCAGCGAACTGGACTATCGTGCACATGGCTTCGAATGGGACGAGATTTCGTCGTCGGCTCGCTTGCGTACCAGCTCAAAGGCATTCTCAACAGCCTCGACGGGAATGTCAGCGCCCGTGTTGCGGATGTAGACGAAGCCGTGCTCAACAGCGGCTTCGACCAATTCCTGGGCGACCTTGGCCTGCGCGTCGCCGCCGGTGGCCGAGATGTCGATGAGGGGGATCTTGGCCGCAGTCGACATGGCGTCTCGTGACTCTTGGTTTGATTGCGCTTGTGTGCGTAGGTGTGTGTGTGTGATTGTGTAATTGTTTGCAAAGACCACACGCTCACGCATTACACTATACTTTGTATGAAATTATCAGCAGTGGCTTGCTTGCCGGAACGATAATGCTATCCGTGGTTGTGCCCGTGGAAAGCCAACTTAGAAGCCGCCCCACCCCATGTCGTGTACCGAGGTACTCGAGTATACTCTAGTAGTATGGGTACGTACCGGCCACCAGTAGCAGCCGAGACTTTGTTTACGTAATGGAACACGCCATGTGTATACCACAGCAGTACACTATACAGTAGTACGATAGTAGCACCACTGGCCCAGGCAAAGGCCCTGCAAGATCGTCTCCTGTGAGTGATACTTGGCACAAGTATGGCGGCCTTTTGTATGACAGCAGAAAGATCCAGGGATATCTATCATCTTGCATTTGCAAAGGACCTGGCATGCCATTCCAAAGTCTCTGCATGATTCCTGCAGCTGATTGCCACTGTAGCCAAAACGGTGCGCTACAGAAGGGTACGGGCTGGTGAACTACGGTTGCGAGCATGGACTGATTACCTAATGAGTCGCGAACGGAGGCCGGGGGGGGGGCACAGTAAGCCTTTGGGCCTTTCGCTTTGCGTGGCTTGGTGGGCCGTGCTTGCAGCTCTGGCGCAGGCAGTGACGATCGCGCCAAACCAATTTGGCAACCGTCGTGATTGCGAGTTTGACTGGCCGTCCGCCCGCCGGCAAAGGGTGCTGAAGTACCTGCCCAGCGGCCCAGCGACTTGCCCAGCGACTTGCCCAGCGACTGGTCCGGCGACTGGTCCGGCTGCCCAACGTTTTGTTTCCCTTGTGAACCAAAAGATCCATCTCCAAGGATGGCCTCGCCCAGAGCCAGGACCTGATCAGATCCTGCCACGTCTTCAACAAACGTACTTGCACCCGCAACCCAGCCCAGACCAGCGTACCTGCTGTCGCGACACAACACGCACCACCCCCCATGTAGCCTGAGCGCGCGTCGCCTTGCATCGTCTCACATTCCTGCCTCCCGTTCCCGTCACGCAGCGTCGCACGGTCAGCCCACGCCCTCGCCGCAGGCCACGGCAGAAGCACCCGCGCTCTGCTACCGCTGCTGCTGCTGCTGCTGCTGCTGCTGCTGGAGACGCACCAGCCCGAGGCTTTTTCTGCGCAGCCCAACAGCCAACCACCAACCTCCATCCACCACACCCTGCAATAGTACAAAGCAAGCAGCGCCACATCGGCGCTCGTACTGTACCTCCTACTTCCCGCCTGCCCTGCCCTCCCTCACTTTCCGCAATGGCCGCCTCTCCTCTCTACATGGCCGGCACGCCTGACCTCGAGCCTGCCAGCTCTCCTGCGCGCTCGACGGCTCGCTCTCCCGCCCGCTCTGCCACCCACCGCTCCAGCCAGCACTACAAGGAGAATTCCTTCATGAACAACACCGAAGACGAAGACCGTTCCGTCAAGATGGACACTCCCGAGCCTGGCCCGTCCCGCCGTCGCCGCGGCGTCAACGCTGGCACCCAGAGCGCCATTGGCAAGATCAGGCATCTCAAGAAGGACGACGGCGAGCCCCTGTGGCGCGTCGACATCCAGTACGACTTTCTCAAGGCCGTCTTCGATGACGACCAGCCCGTCTTCACCAACAGCTGGGAGCCCAACCGGCCCAGACAGAACTTTGCAGATCTCTACATTGACACCATGTCGAGGAGCTCCAAGACGAGCAAGGTTCTGCGCGACAAGCTGCTTAGTGATCGCGAAGCTGCAAAGAACATGGCCATGGTCTGTCTGCTCGTCAACATTGGTCGCATGAACACGACACTCAACTGTGAGTTTCTGATTTCCCCTCGGCTCGGCTCTTTGCAGATGCGCCATTGCCCTCGCCTTCTCTTGCTGACAGCTGGTCCTCCTCTGCAGTCTTCCCTGAAATGAGGGCTCAATTGCGGACCTATCATGCGATTCCTTCTCTGCAGGCCCGACAAGACCCAAACTCGTACAAGCAGCTCCAAGATGCTCCGCGACTCAAGTCTATATTGAAAGGCGGATCCGAGGACCGTCCGGAGCCTCAGTCGCTCGATGCGATGAAGAACATGAACATTCCGCGAACGAACCCTGTCAACCTCTTGTTTGTCATTTGCGCCTCCGCCTCCAAGATTGCAGAGCTGCACTTTCCTCCCGGTCGCGAATTCCACGACCTCATCATGAAGACCAACCTCAGCAGCAAGTCTCGCGCTCGCGCCTTCCTATGGATCATGTGGTTCTACCTCGAGTCGGACTTCACCGAAGAGGGCTGCATGGAGAATCCATTTGGCGAGGGCGTGGACTACGGCGTGGATGTCGCCAACCAGGGCGTTCCTGTGCTTGAACCGCTGGACAAAGAAGAGGAAGCCGCCGAGAACATTGACTCTCCCGAGGAAGTCGAGTATGGTAAGACGAAACAGGCCATGAGGAAGAAGATCATCGAGGCAGATCAACAGTATGCTCTCGAGACCAACTCCAAACGTGGCTCAAGAGCGCGCATGTACGCGGCTGGCGACGAGGGCGCCACCATGGGCGTCTTGCCGCGCATTCGACCTTCCAAGCATGAATCCGATATGGACAGTACACGCTCCACGCCTCCGCCTCGAGCACTCGCCAGACACAAGGATTCTTTGGCTGCCTCCAACAGGCGTACCGGTGCCCCACTCAAGTATCAGATCTTCGAGGCTAGCTCCCCAGGCGTTGCGCCGCTGGAGGGCATCGTGGCCAGAAAGCCAAGGCCGCCCACTGCGCACCAGCTCGCCGTAGAGCGCAACAGATCGCAGCGCGTCGAGTACATCCTCGACCGCGGCATCAGGAAGGCGCACAGAAAGGCGAGACGTGCTCGCAAGATGGACGGTGCTGTAGTGCGAGCTATGGCACGCCTCAGCCACATGGACGATCCCTTTGATGACAGCGAAGGCGAGGACAATATCAATGCATTGAAACATCATGCCTTGGTGGGCCCGTCGGCGTATCCTGCCGGAGTCGACCCAATGAGTGGAAAGAAGCTGCCTTTCCGTGAGCGTGGCTACGGTGGACTCGTCCCCATGGTGTCAGAAATCGACGACTTTGGCGAAGAATTCGTGGCATACAGCGCCTCCCTGCGCCGAGCGGTTCGCCGTCTCGATCGCTGGGAGGCTCAGACCGGCGCCGATGTCGCTCCGATTGCGCCTGTTAAGAAGGCAAGGCTACCTGCAGCCAATGGAGGCAGAGATCCAGACGAGACCGAAGAAGAAGTGGACCGCGATGGAGAGGGCGCACAGTTCTCGATGATGGACGACAACTTGGTCCCTACAACCTCTCGCTCGCGATCGCACGGCAAGTTCAACGGCGCCGCAGCGAGCTCCAATGGAGATGTGACCATGGAGGATGTGGACGTCGATGCTGAAGACCTCAACGACGTGGACAAGGAACTTCTGGGTCTGGCCAGCGACCATGAGAATGAGAACGACAATGACAACGACAACGAAAACGAGAATGACAATGGCGACGGCGAAGACGAGGACCTAGACGATCTCGAGCTTACGATGCTTGGTCGTAAGGAGGTTGCGTCCGACTCAGAGTGAGACGGGTGACGAATCGTCTTTGCCTATGCACACAGGCCAAAGTGTCACAACGAGTGCTCATGATGTGAAACACTCATTGTGGTGGACAGTCTCTAGCATCAAGGAAATCGCTCTGTATCATTGCTTTGGAGAAGGCCGCTTTGATCTGCAAGTGAAAGAAAGCAAGAAGAAAACCGGAAATGGGATTCGATGACAAGACACAAGAAAACAAACCAAACCCCTTC